>JAODAL010013525.1:0-90971 GCA_025379985.1 Phyllomedusa bahiana
GACGCAGGGGAGTTTCGCTCCCCGCATCTCTTCGGGGCAGCACGACGGTCGTGCGATCCGTGCAGCTCCTGCCCCCTTTACAGACCCACAGGGCAGAAATTCCCTTCCGGTTGTCTATGACCACACGCCCCCTGCCCTGGGGGCATGACCCGGATCGTGACTGACAGTTACCTAGGAACCCATCATAGCAACAAGCATGTACTGATTCCTATTGAAGGGAAGACTAAAGATTCTCTTTAAATCCCTAGGGGGAAAAGAAAAAAAATAACGTAAAAAAAAGTGAAAAAAAAGTAAAAAAAAAGTGAAAAACAGTAAAACACAAACACCAAAAAATAAAAAAAAATACTACACCCCCCTTTTTTCCCCTTTACAAACCCAATCCCCCAAAAAATGACAAAAATAAAGTACCCATTTTGGGGTTCTGCCGCGTGCAAAACGACCTCCCATAAATCTTTCGTTAATTAACCCAGGGTAAAACCCGTAAAAAAAACCAAAAAAACAACACAAATTAAGATTATTGTTACCTGCACACATAAAATGGAATAAAAAGCGATAAAAAACTCCTATAAACGCCAAAGTTTCCCAATTAAAATGTCAGTTCATCCCGCAAAAAAAAAGTCCTCATACACCTCTGTATACAGAAAAATAGAAAATTATACTCTCAGAAATGCTTTGCAAAATATTTTTTTACACACAAAAAACACTTTTTTTTTTTAAAGTCTTCAGCTTAAAAAAACATAAAAATTTGGGTATCGCCATAACGTACCCCAAAATAAAGCTAATTTATCAGGGATACGCATGTGAGCCCTGTTAAAAAAAAAAACACTACTGGGATTGCGTATTTTCTTCACCCCTTCCCCCAAAAAAAGGGGTTTTAAAAGCGATCAAATAGCCTTGTCCCCCCAAAAAGATATAAAAAAACTAAACCATCTGAAAAAAACAAGTCCCTACACACCCCAAAACACAAAAAAAAGTAAAATTTATGGCCTGGACTACGGCGATGAAAAAACCCTTTTTCCGTTGAATAAAAGTTTTTTTTATTGATAAAAGCATAAAAACATAAAAAAAAATAAAAATTTTGGGGTATCGGTGTAATCGATTGACCTGCTAAATAAACTACCATGTCAAATTACCGTACAAAAACCGCTATAAAAAATAAAAAAAAAAAAACACTAAAAGATTGCTTGTTTTGTTCAAAAAAAAACCAAAAAAAACCTTAAAAAAAAAGTGAACATAGCATCAATGCACCCAAAATGGTACCAATAAAAAACTTCAACTCACCCGCAAAAAACAACCCAACACAGCTTGCACACAGCAAAAAAAAAAAGTTTTTTGGCTGTCAAAAAGGGACAACATAAAAACGCAATTTTTTATAGACTTATTTCTACTGGTAAAAGAAAAAACAAAAAACTAAATAAAATCTATATCATTGAAATTGTACCGACCCCCATAGTAAAGTTATCACATCTTTTACACTGCACGCGAATGCGTAAAATTAAAACTAAAAAAACAATGACCAAAAACTGCCTTTTCCCCCCCCATTTTCATTGCCCAATTAAAAAAACTTGAACCCTGTGCCCCTAAAATGCAGAATACATCCCTAGATGAGATCCCTGGGGGGTTGAATAAAAAAATGGGCACTTCTGGAAGGTTTCCCGCCTGTTCTGCTATTTTGGGGGCTTTGCAATGCACATGGCCCCCCCAAAAAATCTGCGTCCAAAAGCCAAATAGCCCCCCCTTCTTTAAATACCCCTGAATGCCCCAAACGCGTTTACATCCCAGTAGGGTATTCCGAACTTGGAAGAAATTGCTTAACAAATTTTTAGGGTTTTTTTTCCAGGATTCCTGTATATATTAAACATTTTAAGCTAAAATTGCAAATTATTGGAAAAAATGTTTTTTAATTTCACAGCCTTATGCAAAAAAAAAATTTTTGAATCACCTGTGGGGTTATATACTCAATGCACCCCCCGGGTATATTCCCTTAAGGGGTGTAGTTTCCATATGCGGTCTATTTAGGGGTGTTTTTTAAGTTTTAGCACCCTTTGGGTGTCCCCAAACCTAAATGGCGCCTAAATAAAATCGTATTGAAAATGAACCCCAGAGTAATGTTTCTCCTCCTATTCTGGGGCCCTTTTGGTTGACCAAATAATGCACTAGGGCCACAAAGGCATATCTCTAAAAACGGGATACCTGGGGGGGAAATTTATATTAAGTTGCATTTACCTACACATTTACCGTATTCCAGTGAATAAGGAAAAAATTGAAAATCTGCAAAAAAGTGAAATTTTGAAATTTTTCACCCCACTTTGCTTTAATTTCGTGAAATATCTAAAGGGTTATCAAACTTCCTAAATATGGTTGTAAATACTTTAAGGGGGCTAGTTTTTTAGATGGTTCACTTATGGGGGTTTTCTAACTCACCCCTCAAAGCCACCCCAAACTGGGGTGGGCCCTAAAAAAATGTATATTGCAAATTTTTTTTGAAAAAGTGAGAAATTTCTACTAAATTTCTAAGCCCCCTAATTCGAAAAAAAAAAAAAAAAACATTTAAAAAAAGAGCCCCCTATATGGACAAAGGGAGATCTAGTTATAAACTATTTTTGTGGGGAAAAATTATCTGCTTGCACCCGAAATTTTTCAACTTTCAAAAACGCAAATTTTTCCCAAAAATTCCCTGAAATTTTTATAATTTTCACAAACAACCAAGGATTGTATGGATAAAAATTTCTTTCTAACTTAAAGCAAATTGTCACAGAAAACAATCTCTGAATCACAGGAAGGCGAAAAATGCAAAAAGTTTTCCACAAAAGTGACATATGCCAGATTTAAAAAAAATGGGGCTGTGTCAGGAAGGTCAAAAAAAGGCGTGGTCCTTTAAGGTTAAAGGGGTTGTATCATTTCTTTTAAATGGTCTTCAAAACAAGGGGACAGTGAAAACAAGCAATTTGCAACTGGATGTCATTAGAAAAGCTGTCTTGTATTCACAGTTTTCCTTATCTTCTGTTTCTGTTTACACTGATATCCAGTGCTGGTCCGATTCCTCCTCCTTGCATTTCACTAGCTGAGAGCTCATTTACATTCTGTTTACCCCTTCCTATTCACAGGAGAGAGTATTCTGTCTCCTCTCACTTCAGAGTAAGGAACCGGCACATTTTCACTCTGCACAGCCAGAAGAAACAGAATAACACTGCAGGGCTTCCACAATCAGGAAACGCACAATTGTTGTGTCGATCCCTGCCTGACTCAGATTAAGGGGCCGTAGCAATTTCTCTCTGCACACCTAGAGAAAAAACACTGCAGCAGATTCTACAATCAGAAAAATAACAGTTTGTGTCTTCGGTGCCAAACCCTCTCTTGCATAGAAGGGAGATCTTTTTGGCCGTTCATTAGAAAGCTGGATTCAACTGTAACAAATTTCCAGCTGTTAGAGGAGAAGAGATCAGTGCTCAGTTTAGATTGAATGCAGCCTGTGGTATGTATACAGCTCTTGCAAAATAAGACTGCATAGGAGAGACACAGTGACATGTGAGAGGTGAGGGGGAGTGGGGGGGGGGGCCAAAGTGAAAACTGCAAGACTTAAGAATTATTAAAAAATATTGATGGTGAATCTCTAAAGCCTCCACACATTGCTTGAATCACCCAAGCACCTCTTGCTTTTCCTATTGTCAATGCGAAACGCACTAGTGTACGTAAGGTGCTTTGCACCCCATCTTTTGCACCACATGCTATGTTAGTAACGTATGTTGAAATGCTTACTGCCCTTGCTGCAGTCTTATGTCATGTCTTTGATCGCTTTGTAACATGCGTAACCTGTGCTTTCTCTCTCACCACCAACATCACTGCATGCCGGTTTGTACTGTCTGTTTTCTTTTAAATAAAGTTTTGTTTGAATGAAAAAAAAAAAAATATTGAAAGTGATATGAAAAATTAAAAAAAAAAAAATCCTACAAAGTGTGTTTAACATAAAAATGGGACTTAAACAATGACTCATTTTTTGATGACACATTCCCTTTAAAGGGGTTTTCTAACCCAATTGAATTTTTAAAAAATTGCTTATAACTGTGTACAATAACACCAGGAATAATGGTGTCCTGACCTCTGCTGCCACATCCATGCCAATGCTTTCTCAGCCCTCCACTTGTCTCTGTTCTTGCTGCTTCAATGACACCATGCCAACATGAAATGTCACCTCTGGCCACTACAGTGAGGTGACACTACCACTAAAGCCAGTGACTGCTTGCAGTGGGTACATGCTGTGACTGCAGGTCATCGCTGCTGCCAGGTAAACAGAGGCGTGGGCAAGTAATATTCCTTTTGTTATTTCACCTCATTGGTGGGCACATTCATGCACCTCATGGTTGGCCACTCATAGGTATGTATGTAATATAATAATTCCACAGCAGTGGGCAAAAAATGGTCAGACACAGATTCCCCAAATGTTAGCAATCAATTGATGAGGTTCAAAAATCCTGACATGATGCGATCAGTTTCTTGGCTTCTATTTAGGAGGGGTTTATCTTCATAAGACAACTGACATAAGGACTGATGTACCCCAGCAGACCCGTATTGTACTTATACGTGCCACCAATATAATACAGAAGCAAAGATGATTAATATGTTCTAATTCATGCTGTATAAGGGCAATAGTCTCCCATAAAGCAAGGCTTCTAGCGCACAATCCGAAGCCTCATGTGGGGACCACTTGGTAGCACAAACATTGCCTAAACTTTTACTGACTGACTCAATGTAACAAAAAAAAAAAAAATTGCTCCCACATTTAAAGGTGTTCCCACCATGCATTGTGATGGCATATTAATAGGATATTCCATCAAAGGGTGACAGATATATGCAAGTTCTGACCTCTGGGATATTCACCCATCTTGGGAACGGGCCCTCCAAAAAACTTGGCTCAGAACGGACAGCCAGTTGCGCTGGCGCACTACTCTCATTCTGTTCTATGGGAATTTTGCGTATAAGTGTCCTGGGAACTCCCATAGAACAGAATAGAGAGTCGTCTGCAAACGTTACGGGATATACATACTTAGTTGAGACTTTCGGAGCCACGTTCCCGAGACAGAAACAGATCCCAGAGGTGGGATCTGCACCTACCAGATTTTGATGGCATCTCTTATTGGTATGCCATCAAAGTCTATGGTAGGAAGAACCCTTTAAGAAAGGCAAAGATGCTTACCTAGTAACAAATAGGGCTGAGAAAGCATTGGCATTTCTGCCATTGCAGGTATTCCATCAGCTGAATACAAGCCTCATTCCAGCAGTCTGTATTGTGCCACCGTCAATACAGCTTCCCCATTGTTGAACTGCTCTTTCAGGGCTGTGGAGTCGGAGTCATGGAGTCGGAGTCGGTGCCCATTTTGCAGGAGTTGGAGTCGGTAAAAAATGGACCGACTCCGACTCCTAAGATATATAATAAATTGTCCCAGTTACTTTAATGCAGTGCAAAGAGCAAGAGGAATTAAGTCCGGCCAGTGCTGCTGCTCCCAGATCTTCAGCCTCATCACATGAGGAGTGTAATTGATGACATGAAGCAGGCAAAGCGCTGCCTCAGGGGAAAAGATTCCGCTCCCAGGGCAAACAGATTGACCAAATTTCAGCAAAATTTTTCACTTCATATTTACAATTTACTAAAGTTTTTGTGTTCTAAAGTCATATCCAATAAATATATTTTACACTGACAAGCAAAAGGGTAACAATGTTTTGAACTTTTGACTTTCAGGCTCCATATCTCACCATCCACTACAGCTGTGACTGTAAGACTGGCATTATTTTATAGACAATCATCTTGGCTATCTCATACATAACTTTTACCTTCAACTATTTAGCATCTACTTAGTTCTGCAGATTCTTATCATGTAACTGCAATGTTACTGTTTTGCTCCTGGTGGTCGGACAATCTTTTTCTTCTTATTACTACAAATTACAACCTGTTCTCACCTTCCCTAATAGCTCAGTGTTATTAGGCTGATTCCCAAGTGAAAGGTCACTGGTTCGAGCAGCCATGAAGAAGATTTCCCAAGAAAAGAAAAGCAGCATCATCCAGCTCATCGATAGCGTCTCTGGGCCGAGAAAATGGCCGAACTGCATCATATGAGGCCACGACAGCTAGAAGAATATGAAATGAGGTGAACGTCCAGGCAAAACAAGTTGGCTCATCACAAGGTCTATCAGTTCTAACGCAATAGACACGGCAGTGGAGTGCAAGCATTGGGCACCATGCATTACACAGGTCTGGAATGATGGCCCGAAAAAAGGTGAAGAAGCCTCGACTTTAGTCTTGTCATAAGAAGCAAAAGAGTTTGCAAAAAAGTACGAAAAATTTAAGTTTGGAAACAGGTGATTTGGAGCGATAAAATGAAAGTCAATAGACCGGACTCTGATTGGAGCAAATGGATGTGGAAGAATCAAGGGAAAAGGGGCTTATGGATCGAAAAACTGGAAGAACTGTCAGGTTCAGTGGAAGAAGCCTGAGGATATGGGGACATTTCACAGCCAAAGAAGTTGGATACTTGACCAGGATGGATGGTGACCTCAATGCTGAGCTATATGTGAGTGTCCTACAAGATGAATTACTTCATCCACTTGAGTACTATGGGGATGAAGAGGACGACATAGTGTCCAGCAGGACAACCACCTGGAGCAGACGTCAAGGCTGGAGAAGGAAGGGGTCAATGACAATGAGGTAGAGCTGCTGTATTGGCCTCACAGTCCCCAGACCTCAACCTAATCCAACACTTGTGGGGAGAGGTGAAGAAAAAGCTGTATTTGTATCCAAGTCCAGTCTGCACCAACATTGGAAACGTGGAGAAGAGACCGGGGAGCAGAGTTTGGTCAAGACATGCTTGAATCTGGTCCAGAGCCCAGAAGGATTCAGGCAGTGCTGAAGGCCAAATTTAGATATTTTTTAGGAGCAAAGCAGTAGCAATGCAGTTACATGACAAGAATCTGCAGAACTAAGCGGATGCTAAATACTAAATAATGTATGTATAAGACAGGTAAGAGGATTCTATCTAAAATGATGGGGTCTCGTGTTCAAAGCTGTAGTGGATGGTGAGCTATGGAGCCTGAAAGTTAAAAGTTAAAAACATTGTTACCATTTTACTTGTCAGTGTCTGTTTTACCTAAATAGCTTGATAATTGTATCATAAGGTGATAAAAAGCCAGATGTTAACATTTTACTACAGTAAAGTTATCACTTAAACATGCGCCATGTATGAGGGACTCAGGAGTCGGAGTCGGTGTCAGGAAAATTGAGGAGTCGGAGTTGGAGTCGGAGCTTTGGCTTACCGACTCCACAGCCCTGCTTATGGTATCACTTCTTCTCATGTAAGGAGGAATAACGTCCATTGAGGGAATTTCTTGTCCTATTATCTGGGACTCCACAGCACTTTACATATGGAGGATTCTAATTAATTTATAGGGTTGTCCTGGATTAGAAAAAAAAACATGGCTGCTTTCTACCAGAGCAATGCCATACATGTCCATGAGCAGTGTCTGGTATTGCAGATAAGCTCCATAAAAATAAAGGCAGCCGAGTCGTAACACTGCACACGACCTGTCAGCAGATGTGGCACCATTTTTGGAAGAAATCAGCCAAATTTTTGTAATACTGTAATGAATTACACACAATTAACCTTGGAAATACTGGACTTGATAGAGATGTATATTTTTTTTATTTTATTTACGTAACAGCCACAAATTTGAGCAAAGCAGGTAACTCCTGTAAAGACCCAGATATTTAAATATGTGATAATAATAAGGTTATGCATAATTTAATTAAAATGATGCAACAGGATTAAATGATAGATGCAACTAATAAAGCAAAGACTCGTCATTAACAATTACACGTATTAAAGCATTTGATGATTAAGAAGCAGTACTGGATTAGACAAACATGGCTGCCTTCTTATAGAAACAGCGCCACTCTTTTTCAGAGGCTGCGTCTGGTATAGCAGCTTAACCTATTCATTTGAGTTGGACTGAGCTGCAATGCCAGACACAGCCCATAAACAAGGATGCCACGGTTTCAGGGAAAGACCAGAAAAGGTAACCATTTTTATCTAATCTTAAATGATTTCTACACGACGTGCCCGCCACATGCAACAAACAGACTTGTCTCCCAGGGTTATGTCCAGACTTGCATAGACTAAGGGCAGTAATGTAATGTAGACTCGCCATTCTTCTTCTATACACATCTGTTGATCGTTACATAAAAAAAAAAAAATCAACCTGGGAGGCCATGTTGTTTTTTAAGCATGCACAGTCAGAAGACATGTTTGTGTAGAATTCCTTTAAGAAGAACGGAATCTGATCTATAAGTACTTGAATGACTGTGGTCAGAGACAGGACAGAGATAAGGGACAAGAGGACTAGGCAAATACGTACAATCCTGGTGCTTTTCTAAAGCAAGCTCAAGTTTTTCTTTCATCCTCTGTAGGTTTCGGACCTGTTCTGCGTAATCTTTGTAGGTGAAGTAGACAAACAGGATGAAAGCACGAGGAGAGGACAAGGTGGGAAAGGCAAGACATGGTCAACACAAGACAAAACAGAAGGTAGGAAAAATATAGAAAAAGGAAAAAAAATATAAAAATAAAACATGAGTGGGAGAAGGGCAGGGATAGCCACACTTCTAACAGCAATTTACTACTGGGAGGCTCTAAAAAAGGTCAGACATTTAAAGGAAAACTATACATATTGAGAACATAGAACTTCTTAACATAAAAGGGCAGGTGAAACAGAACAGAATACATGTGTGCAGGGAAGCATTTCATTACAGAAACATACAAGGTCCTTGTTAACATAGTCAATAGTTTTTGCAGAAGTGGACACTTCCCTGAAAAAAAAATATTCACCACATCACTAGATTAGCATATAAGTCAGATGGGTGGTGGGAATCAGGTAGCCGAAATCCTACTGATCCAAAAATGATGCAGGTCACATCCCCATTTCCATGAACAGATGGCGGTGCATGCATGCGTCCTCACCAGTGGGGTCTTGGATAACGTACTAGTGCATTATTGTAAAGAAGAGTCACCCCACAGTGTCCGACAAGGGTGCCGTGAGCACATAATTGTAAAGGCCCACCTGCCATCTATACAGAACCCATGCACACCCACTCTTAAAACGGAGTCTACTATCACATTCGACCACAATAAACTGCTGCCATCATCGGAGTGCTTGCTTGAAAACAGCTCAGACATACCTGTTCTTCCAGTGTCTGCATAACTGAAATTAAAGGGGTTTTGCCACAAAGTAAAATTGATGTGGGAAGCTTGCAAATGAAATAAACATTTCCACTATTCATTATTATTAAAAATTCTGCACCCTTTTTGTCTTAGCTGCTCTTCTAGGGATGCATTGCTTACAGCTCGTCTCCAGGGGATACGACCAGGGCTGAGAGCTCCTCAGTTGGTCGCACATGCTCAGACATCACCTCTCTTCCCAGGGAGCTACTGAGTGTTCAACCCCAGGTGCTATCATTCTACTCCTGTCCTCTGTGCTCCTAGTAATTAGTCAAACAGTGCAAATAAATTAAAAAAGAAACCTCTATGAGGTCTGTGCATTGATAAAGAGAAAAAAAAAACACAGGTTTGGTTCCTGCAGGGATTTGAACCTAGGACCCTTGTGCCCGGAGGCCAAATCTTTACGTCTCAGCTACTCAAAATGCTTTACATAAACAGAGCTTTCTTTGACTACAGAGAGGAAAGGCCTGGTGATGTCATCCTTCTGGGTCACATGATATGCAATTCAGACAAATCACACACCCCTCCTTCTGAGCACACAGAGCTGAATACAGGACGTATGAAATGAGATCGTGGCAAAAACCCTTTAAAATCAACTTTTATTTTTATGGTCAGTGTCTCCTACAGGTGCGTAAACCTGGATTTTCCTCCATAGCTGATCACCAGCCCCTCGTTATTGCACCTTGACTGACAGTTCTAGTGAGATTTAATTAAGGGCTGCAGTGATTTGAAGAGGCTGTCCCACCATACACAGTCATGGCAAAGCGATCGCCACGCTCGGATGTATTCCTCAGAACTCACATTGATTTCAATGAGAGAGTTTCCACTCTCTCCATTCACAACTGAGAGGTTTCAAAGGTCTTTCCCGAAATAGGTACCAGTCCTAGAGGTGGAATCTGCTGCCATCACACAATGATGGCATATCATATAGATATCCCATCAATATGTATAGTGTGACAACCCCTTCAAGAAAAGCTAGAACTGTAAGGGTATGCTCACACGGCTTAATTGCGGGGTGTACTGTACACCCCGCAATTACGCCGGGACTTCGTGATCGGCGTGTACCCCCACAACACATGGGAGGGTTTACATTTTTTTTATCAAAACATGTGAACTAAGAATCTCAAAGTTTTTTCTTCATGTATTGTAGATAGCATAAATGCTTCTTTAGAGGTTTCCATGTCTTGTTTGATAGCCCTTTTAGCTGATGGTGTGCCACTGGTATTGGAATGTGTGTGTGTATGTATATTATATATATATTATATATATATATATATATATATATTTTATATATATATATATATATATATATTTATATATATATATATATATATTATATACATATATACACACACACACACACCTATATACATATATACACACACACACATTATATTACACACACATTATATTACACACACACATATACACACATATACACACACACATTCCATTACCGGTGGCACACCATCAGCTAGAAGGGCTATCAAGCAAGACATATACATTGTGACATATACATTGTGTTTTTCAGAAATGTTTTTTTGTGCAGAACTATACGTTGCATTTGGCATATATTGCTTTTAATTCATATAGGGAGGAATGGATGCCTCCATTTTGCTTTCTTGCCCCCTGCCCACCTCCACAGTTTGTTAGATCAGTGCAGTGTGCTTTTAAGGTTGGTGCTTTTTTTCTTTTTCTCGCTGTATTATGGAGGTCTGTTGACCCAAATGAGAAGACTGAATTGGACTCAAATGAGAGGTAAAAATAGAGTAGGACCACCCGCCTTGACTTCACTGGCTTGGGCACACCCAGTGGACACTTGAGAATCGATGCTATGTGATAGCTCAGAATGCAACTACAAGTATGTAAAATTCTGTAAAACAATCCTGCAATGCCAGCAGTTTACTGGGGTCAAATGTGATGATAAATTCTCTTTTATTTGATTAAAAATGAAGCTGTTAATAATGCCCACATAGGACACATCACCAATAAGATCTAATAGCTTATTTGTGAATCAACTCATAAGAAATAGGACCTAGTGAGAAGTGACTGCTTCAACATAAGCTCCAAATAGTGTCGTCTGGTGCTAGATCTTTGGGGCCCTTTATTGTATCACAGGAAGATACTCCACTACTATAGTGAGCCAGTTTCGACTTTGGCGATTACACATCCATGGACATCGTTTCACTTAGGGGCCGTTCACACGGCTTATTTGGCCGCGGATTGGCGGCGTACTGCGCGCCGGATTTGCGCTGCAGTACGGCGCTAATCCGTCGCAGTAATTACAGTAATCCACAGTTCTCATAGAGAACAGTGGATTCCGTCGCTCCTCCCCGCTCGGCGAAGCCGCCGGGTAGGGAGAAACTGACATGCACATTATCCAGGCGCAATACGCGCCGTGGATAATGGAAGTCTATGGGGCCTGCGGGCCGCGCCCCCGCCCCTTATTCAAACCGGAATTGCGAGCGCAATCCGGCTCGCAATTACGGCTTGAATAAACCGTGTGAACCGGGGCTAAGGGTGAAAGCATGCGAGCGTCTGGCCACATGCATCCGGAACCAGGTCACCACGCAGGTGCCAACGGTTGCAAAGGTTTGTCGGCAGTACCCATTCTGGATGCATGTAACTGTTGGCTCGCATGTCCTAACCCTAATATCAAAGCATGGATTAGGACCAGAAAAGCTGGTGAGATGAATTAGGCTCCAACCTGTCAAACCCCCTCCAAATCTGACTTTCGAAATTGTATATATTATCTTGGACAACCAATAAAACAATAATTTTGGGTCCATAGTAAAGACTATTTTATAGTACCTGACTTGGTTAAGATTAGCAATGATATATGTACACGAGTTACCACTGGTAGAAAGAACTTGTGCACACAATACTTTCATCTATGGCAACGAAACAATAATTTTCAACCATTGAAACCGCAAATGGCTTTTTTGGTATTGGAAATATGCACAATGGAGGGAGTATGTGATGGGTTTTTTATTAGCCGTAAACCAAAGCATTAATCCATATATAATAACTGACAATCCGGTGATAAGATTCTGTTTCCAAGTGACTGACAATTACTTAAAGGGAATGTGTCATCAAAATATTACTAATTGTTTAAGTCCCGTTATTATGTTAAACACATTTTTTAGGAATTTTTGGTTGTTTTTTTTAATTTTTCATATCACTTTCAAAATTTTTCAATAATTCTTAAGTCCTGCAGTTTTCACTTTGGCCACTAGGCCTTGTTTGCACTGCTTTAACAGCAGTCAGAGAGATGCTTTACAGTAGCTTCATGCACATAGGAGTCTTAAAGGGGTTGTCTCACTACATTGATTCATCTTACCTCAGTACTGTTTTCTTGGTTTCCCTTTGAATTCAAGGGCGTGTTTACTAGCTTCCACTAGAAGCCAGGTCTGTAGCTGTAGCAACCAGGGCTGACAGCCTATCAGGAGAGATCAAAGAGGTCTGCAGCTATGGAGACCTGAGGAGCTGATGCAGCCCATACAAGAGGGGATATCTAGGAATAGGTAGGGCGCTGTTAATGGACATATTTTGCAAAGTGACTTGTTTTTGCAAGATCTTTAATATAAAAAGAAAACCTTGTAGTGAGACAACCCCTTTAAGATTGACTCCGCACCATTGACTTGTATAGGAGAGTTTTCTAGTCATGCTCTGTGACCTGGGAAGAAGTCCCTGTGCAGCAGGGCTGTGGAGTCGGCAAGCCAAAGCCCCGACTCAGACTCCTCAATTTCCCAAACCTCCGACTCCCGACTCCTACATGGCGCATGTTTAAGTGATAACTTTACTGTAGTAAAATGGTAACATCAGGTTATCACCTTATGATACAATAATCAAGCTATTTAGGTAGAACAGACACTGATAAGCAAAAGAGTAACAATGTTTTGATCTTTTGAACACTTGTGGGTAGAGTTGAAGAAAACACTGTATTTGTATCAAGTCCAGTCTGCACCAACATTGGGAATGTGTAGTAGAGACCTGGGATAAGATTTTAGTCAAGATATGCTTGAATCTGATCCAGAGTCCAGAAGGATTCAGGCAGTATTGAAAACCAAAAGGTGTATTTACCAAATACTAACAAAATAATACAAATTAACATTTTGATTTTTAGGAGAAGAACAGTAACAACGCAGTTACAGGAAAGAATCTTCAGAACTAAGCAGATGCTAAATACTTGCAAGTCAAATTTATGTAGATAGGTAAGATGACTGTATATAAAATTACAGTAGCCTCATGTACAAAGCTGCAGTGGATGGTGAGATATGGAACCTGAAAGTCTCAAAAGTTTAAAACATTGTTACCATTTTGCTTGTCAGTGTACAATATATTTATTGGGTATGACTTTAGAACACCAAAAAATGGTAAATATGTAAAACACTGCAGGAACATTTGTAAAGTCTCTGAATTTGTTCTGAGAAATAGTATTGCCTCCATCAGATCCTGCATACATGACCTCACATCTGATCTCATTATTTCCAGGCTAGAGAACGGCCTCTCTACATTAACTTGGGGGCAAAGCGGTGACCACAGGGGCAACATCTTTAACAATGTCAGGGTATAAATGAATTGCCTCAGCCACAGTCAGTTTTGATGAGTGGTTGATCTCTGCTACTTCTTTGAAAGCAGGTGAAAAATGTTGCTGAAATCTGTTTGCCCATGGGAGCAAAAAACTTTTCCCTGGGCATCGCTTGCCTGCTCCATGTCATCAATTACACTCCTCTTGATGAGGTGAAGAATGGGAGCAGTAGCATGGCCAGACCCATTCCTCTTGCTCTTTGCATCGAACTAACTGGAGCAACTCATTATATAGTTTGGGAGTCGGTCCCTTTTATGACGACTCCGACAAAATAGGCACCGACTCCAACCCCACGACTCCGACTCCACAGTCCTGCTGTGCAGGGAGGTGAAAGGGTGAACTGTGACTATCTCCTCGTGACTGGTGGATCGTGTGTTATCTATTCACACTAATGTCTCCTTTCAGTTTGACCCTCTTTGTGCTGATAATGAGCAGACCACTGATTATCTCTCTCTACAGAACAGGAAGTGTCAGACAATTATTAGGCTTAGTTGCCAAAGTTTAAATCTGCCCGGACTTAAGAATTATTTAAAAATATTGAAAGTGATAAGGAAAATTAAAAAGAAATAACCAAAAATTCTTAAAAAATGTGTTTAACATAAAAACGCGAGTTAAACAATAACTAATTTTTGATGACACATTCCCTTTAACATCTTACTTGAGGTCGCTTGAGCTGACCTACACCTTCTTAAATCTTCATTGTTAAACATGTTGTCAAATGCCAAAAATGTGACTAAAAAGAAAGGTACGAGACAGTATTGTGTGACATAGATGACTACCTGATAATTTAGCTTCCAGTCTGCGGATTTGCTCATTCCTCCTGGAGATCTGAGAAGGCAAATCATCACGGGAGCTGCTGCCATCTGAGGCCTGTAGACATAAAATCAAATAAACATTTGTACTGAACAGACAATTAGGACAGGGGCATTATTAGGACAGGGGCATTATTAGGACAGGGGCATTATTAGGACAGGGGCATTATTAGGACAGGGGCATTATTAGGACAGGGGCATTATTAGGACAGGGGCATTATTAGGACAGGGGCATTATGGCTGCCCTCAAAGGCCGAATGATACTGTAAAGCTGTATAAAACAGAACTGCGCAAGCCTCTCTGGCTGTGCTGTCGCAGGCCACATGAAATGAGGTCACGGGCCGTGTGTCTGACACCTGTAAATTAGGGGATTCCAGTTGTTACTTCTATAATATGGAAGTTAATATTCTTAAATGCAATTTAGAAACGTTATTTTAAGGGGGAAATTTGCCAGGGGGTTTTTGCTGCCCTTGAAGCTGATGTGAAAAGAAGGGGGAAAGCTGGTTGAGATATATAGGGTTATATGATGAGGAGAGAGCTGAGCTCGGGTTTATTTTGGGCATTGATGGGTAACTAAAAAATTTAACTTTTAATGATATGTATAATAAATCAAAATGGAACGCATTGTATAGTAAAATTTTATCATTTGTCACTTTTAGGTATTATCACTTGGGTGGGTGGGTTTTTGTTAAGTTTTTCCGGCGGGGTCGTCCTTTCGGGACGTTGCCTTGCTTTTTTCACCGTAGGCAGTTAGTGTATAGGGGTTTATGGGTCTATTGTTCCTGGTACTATCTTCTCTATATTTTAGTGTACAAGTGTCGTTTCCATTGTGGGTATATTTTTTACGATATCTTAAAGTTATATTTTTGTTTATCCAGTGAATAATTTTATCTATTGTAAATTCTATTGAGATGTGGCATTGAGAGGTTTTGGGCATACCTTTTTTAAAAAAAATTATATGATAGAGGGGGGAAATTTGGGTCTGTGAATATGGGTTATAGGATAGAGGGAGAAAGGCTGAGCTCTGGGATATATAGCGTTATGATATGATGCTGAATTTCTGAGTAAAAAGCAGAGAAAATCTGTTAAAGTGGAACTGAACAGAAACTGTGCTGGCTCTGCCCTACAGGGATAGTAAGTTTAGTCTGTGATCACACTGGTACAGGGAAAGTTGTTTTCATGGGCCCCCTTTTTTGGGGGAGGGCTCGCAGGACTCCTTGTCCCTTTTGACGGATGGTCATAAAATATGGCTCTAAAAAAAAATTTTTCCTTGCCTTCTGAAAGCCTAATTTTTTATTTTTCCCCTACTTGACAATTTTAGGGTTTAATTTGTGGGACAAGATGTACTTTCCAGTGGTGTTATTCATATTACTATAGAAAATACTGGGGAACAGCAAAGAATTTTAAGTGGGGCAAAATGTGAAAAAACTGTACTGTGATTGGCTTCCTGACTTTAGTTCAACCTTGGATCGGGCCACATCCCCCGTGCTGTGATTGGCTGTCCTGCTCTTTCAATGTGTCTGTGTTTCACACAGCTCCCCCCTGAGCTTTGAAAAACAAGCTGCCTGTGCTCCCCTCCCAGGGACAGCTCTAATGGGAATGATTTGGCCTATTACCGAGTCTCTTTAGCTACTAGATTCACTCCCTCCACCCATATAACCCCCCCCATTATACACTGTGCTCCCCCCAGCCATATAACACACACTTATACACTCTTTTTTTCAGGCAGGAGGTAGAGCAGTTTGCATTTCGCACATAGTGACTGAATATTACCACAATGCCATAACCACATATCACCACCTTATACATATTAAACATCATTTTTCCAGTCCACTATATGAAATGAAAGAGACGCTCTGATTGGTTGCTATGGAAACAAAGTTTTAGACCTAGACAGTTGTCATACATGTGGCCCTTTAATTCGCATGTGGTAGCGACATGTGGTTATGGAATTGTTGTAATATTGAGTCACTATGTGGTTGCAATACGTGATATTCTGCAGTCACTTTTCTTTGTAAGGGCTACTCATTGATAGGTTGCAGGTATATTGATGTTTAGTGGTACATGGTGGTAGAGGTACATGGTTATGGCATGCTGGTATTATTTAGTCACTGTGTGGTGGTGATATAGAGAGGTGTCAGGGCTCTTTTGGGAGATAGGATCAGTTCCCAGACCCGCACCTATCAGACATTGATTGCATATTCCAGTGATTTGCCATCAATGCATAGGGGGATACTGCTGCCAAAAAAGGATTTTGTTGGGAGGGGGAGTGGGGGCTCTAAGTTATGTATGTAAAGTTTGTTGTGTGCACGAAATTGTAGAGCTACAGGGGGATGGAGGTAATAGAGACAATATGGAATATAATTAGGGAGGGACAGGAAGAAAACTACATGGGTGGAAAACTTGTCAATGTCTGTAGCTGCACATGGCAGCGATGACTGCAAACAGAAAATTAGAAGAAAGAAAGAGGTGTGGGTTGGCTCATCACAATGCTGTGCCGTCAGGCACAATAACAAGATTTTAATTCATGTAATATTAGGGGGCTGTATTTATAACTGTTTACACCAATATAGGTATTCTGGTTACAAGGATTGCTTGTGGAGTCTTGGAGGAAGGTGACAGCTCTCCAGGCAAGAGAACTGACCACTACAGGATGTATAGAGAGCTATGACATCCACTCCCTCCCACTGCTCACACAGAATTAAGAGGACTGGGGAGGGAGCAGGAACAGGGAGGGGGTGTGATGAGGTCACCGCTCCTCAGTGAGGGAAGACACGACTGCTAGGAGGAGAGACCCGGCCCTGGATTTGAAAATCTAAGCCAGAGAAACTGTTCAGATGCCTTCAAAAGCCTGTACTGAGAAAACCCCTTAAAGGAGTCTGGCCAGAATTTCCTCTGCTTTTTACTGAGAAATCCTGCTTCAAATCATATAAACCTCTATATCATAGAGCTCAGCTCCTCTCCTCTGTCTATTACCCTATACATAACAGAGCCCAGCTTCTCTCCTATCACATGCTGCTCTCAGAGAGGGCATCATAAACCATCCAACCGGTTCCCTTTAACCCCTTAAAGACTGACCACTGACTTTTGACATCGGGCGGTGTGTGACTACTGTCTGCAGCAACTCCAAAAGCCATTGCTGCAGACAGAGGGATTTTGCGGCTCCCAGCGCCACAACTGCATTGGGAACAGAGCTATCATTAACAGCTTCTTTCCTAGGGCAGCCTCTGTGAATGGCAGGGACCAAAGGAAGCTTCTGACCCTCCCCTTCCTTACCCCCGTTTAACCCTTTGGTTGCCATGGGCCATGACCACGGCATAATCAAGAGGGAAATCCCTGCTCCATTGGGTGACTGGACTTCCCGGTGACCTATCTATAGAATCAGCCTTGGGGAATCTAGAGTAGTCCCAGTGCTATTTTTATAGCAATCCTGCGGTCAGGGCACACTGTGTATTGTCCTGGCAGCAGCCTGTGTGAAAGGTGTTAAATAGTTATCCCTTAATACAATTTAATAAAAAAAGTGCAAGAAAAAAAAGAACTAAAAATAAGTATTTAATAAAAAAATTGTGCATACATTATATAAAAAACCCTACAGATATTAGAGTTTATACGATCGTGATAACCTGTAGAATTAATCTAACAGGTTATTTGGGGTGAAAATGTGAATGGTGTAAAAATTAAAAAAAAAATGAAGGAAAAACAAAAAATACAACTTCTGCCACATAAAGCAAGTCCTCCTACAACTACGACTATAGAACAGCAGCAGGGCAAAAAGTAATACATTTAGTCGGTCACTGAGGCCTTTGCAGGCTTGGTGCTTAAAGGGGTTTTGCCACGAAGTGAGTTGCTTTCCTCTTATCTGGCTCAGGAGAAAATATAAACAAATCATGAACGATGCAGAGGGGAGGGGGCTGAGCAGCGGGAGCACAGGAGGGAGAAATAAGGGGAGCGTCTGAATGTTCACTCAAGTAATAAAGTACAACCGGGATTTTATACGGCCTAAAGCCTCATACACTGCACTTTCTCCACCAGTCCATTGGAAGCTCCACTCATGTTCCTGTCATCAGATAAGAAGTGCAGGCCAATGCAAGCGCGTCAAGTCGCTATGGTCGTGTCTAATGTAAAACGTTTACTATAATACCCCTTTACTAAAAAAAAAGCCCTCTCAGGACCCGTCCTGTGCGGATAACTTACCGACCAGTTCTCTTCCTGCCCTTCATCTACTAAACTCCTGGAACGCTTGGTCTACTCTCGCCCTAATCCTCTATCGCTCTGCTAACCTCTTCTTTTGACCCGCTGCAATCAGGTAGTTTCCGCAACCCTTACACTCCACGGGATACTGCCTTAGTTAAAGTCTCAAATGACATCCTAACAGCAAAAATCTCAGTGTAACTACTCATTGTGCTTCTCTTGGATCTCTCTGCAGATTTTGACACTGTGGATCACCAACTTCTCCTAGCATGCTCAGTGCCTTTGGCCTCCAGGACACCGCTCTCGCTTGGTTCTCGTCCCTACCTCTCTGATCGCTCCTTCAGTGTCTTCGTTTTCTGGTTTGACCTTCACTCTCCTCTTCATCTTGCCTGTTGGGGTTCCTCAGGGGATCAGGTTCCTCTAGGTCTCTCCTCTTTTCATTGTACACAGCCCCCATTGAAAAACCATCGTAGATAGATTCTGGCTTCAGTACCATCTCTATGCGGATGGGACACCCAATTTACACCTTCCTCCGTGACATCACTCCAGCCTTGCTACAAAACACCAGGACTGTCTGGTCCGCTGTCTCTGACATCATGTTCCTCTCTCATCTGAAACTAAACCTCACTAGGACTGATACTTCTTGTCTTTCCGCCATCTACTAACAACCCCCCCCTTGCCTTTTCTGTTTTCTGTATGTGGTTACCACCATTTCTCCTAGGCAGCAGGCCCGCTGTTTAGGGGTTTTATTTGATTCTGATCTGAACCTTCTCCCCATATGCAATCCCTTGCCCGCTCCTGTCACCTGCACCTCAGAAATATCTCAAATGTCCATTTCTCACTGTGGACAAGACTCAAACTCTCATACTGCTTTATTCTTTCTCGTCTTGACTACTGCAACTCCTTGCTTATCGGTTCCCTCTCTGCCAACTCTCCCCTCTCCAATTCTGTCCAGAATGCAGCAGCAGGCTTGTCTTTCTCTCCAGCGCTATACTGATGGGCCCTTACCCCTGTTGTCAGTCACTGCATGGTTGCCCTTATCTCCAGTACAGGATACAGTATAAAAACTCAACAACTCGCACCATAAAGCTCTCCACAGCGCTGCTCTCCTACATCTCCTCCCTAGTCTTGTCTACCGCCCTACCGTGCCCTCTCCGCTCTGCTGATGATATCAGAATACATCCTTCAATCATCCGAAAACCTCCCATGCCCGCTACAAGATTTACACGTGCAGTCACCAATTCTCTGGAATATGCTTCCGCTTGGGCATCAGGACATTCACAACCCTCACAGTTTTAAGAGGGCTCATTTGAAAATACATCTTACTCGGTCTGGCCACCAAGATCCTAACTGCTATCACACATTATTGTCACTCCCTGACTTGGGCTCTCACAGGCACTTATCTGTATTAGTTGTACAGTGCTGGGTTGGCAGGTTCATCCATTTTTCATGTAAACCAAACCCCCTATTTTTGAAACCTGGCGGACATTGTTAAACTTGGCACTTTTCTTAACGTATGTTTCAACCCATACACCCCTAATAGATTGTAAGCTCTCTCGAGCAGGCCCTCACACCTTGAGTTCATTTGTAAGTACTTTTAATGGGTAATGACTGTATGTTTACCCTTGAATTTGTAAAGTGCTGCGGAAGATGTTGGCGCTATAGAAATAAAGATTATTATTATTATTATTATTAACTAAGGGCATGTAAAGAAAGCTGTAGCTCTCACATGCTTCACTTTTTGTGAATCACATATATTTAGAAAAGTGATTAAAAACCCATTTTGGAGGATCCCACGTCAGCATTACATCGTGGCAAAACCCCTTTAAGGAGATAAAACCCCACTGCATAATTGCCTCTAAGGGGTATTCAGACAACAGACTGTACATTAGATATTTACGGCATACCCCGTGGATTGTTCTAGTTTGAATGCTCACTTAAATGTCTCTATAATAAGAGAAAAGAGTTAATATCACTTGTCACTCACAAAGTCATCTCCTGAATCCGCTCCAACAGATGTGATGGACTCTTTGCTGATAGAGCGCGGGATCCGAGCAGCGCCCCCAGGCCGGGGAGCTATGGCTCCCTCCTCTGCAAGTTTTTTCTTAAGCTTGGTGAACATAGCCCCCTCTTTCTGGCTTTCACTTCCCGACTGAGGAGAACAAGAATGAAAGACGAGGTGCGCTCAAACTGTGCCAGGAACTCTGCAAGGGTCGCGCGTCACGAAACAATGCAGTTCCTCAGATCACAGCATCCACCTTCACTTCCATTCTGCAGATGGAGACAGCGACTAATCCTTTAAATACAGAAAGCAAAAGTCAAACACTAAAAGCAGCTCTAGATTTCAGATCTCAGATAAAGAGCAATAACCATTATATCCCAAAAAAATAATCCCCTGCTGTAAGCAAAGCATGACCCGCAACATCAAAGATGGAGGCTTACAATAGAATATGGAGTGGAAAAGTACTGGAATAACCAGACCCAATCGAAGTATCGCTGGAGGGTTACCCCCATGGAAGCCAAGGCACCTGATGGAGCATGCCAAATTATTAGTTTTAGAGTTCAGACACAAACATATAAGATCAGAGGCATGTGGGGGTACAGTTAGTGCCCATATATTTGCATCACCTCAGTATACTGCTCATTATAGGAGTAATGATCAGGGCTATGGAGTCGGTGTCCATTTTGCAGGAGTCGGAGTCATTATAAAGTGGATCAACTTCAAATATATATAATAAATTGGTCCAGTTACTTCAGTGCCAAGAGCAAGAGGAATAGGCTCCTGCCAGTGCTACTGCTCCTGTATCTTCAGCCTCATTAGACGAGGAGTTTGATTCTGAAAAGTATTTGGATGACATGGAGCAGGCAAAGCGTTACCATGGGAAAAGATTCGCTCCAGAACAAAAGATTGAATAGATTTTCTGCACATCTTTCACTTGCTCTCAAAGAAGCAGAAGAGTTCAACCGGGGCAATTCCTTCATACCCGAAGATTGAGATTGCTAAAGATGTTGCCTCTGTGGTCACTGCTTTGCCATCAACCCAAGTTAGTGTAGAGAGGCCGTTTTCCAGGCTGGAAACAATGAGATCAGATGTGAGGTCATCTATGATGGAGGATCTGATGGAGGCGATACTATTTCTCAGAACAAATTCATAGACTCCACAAATGTTATTCAGGACGTTTTTGTTGAAAACCGTTTTTCCCCACTTACATATTTACAATTTATTAATGTTTTTGTGTTCTGAAGTTGTATCCAATAAATACTCTGTTCTACCTAAATAGCTTATTGTATCATAAGGTGATAAAAAGCCTGATGTTTCCATTTTACTACAGTAAAGTTATCACCGAACCCATCGATCACCTATACTCAAAACTGCGACAGAACAGAATGGAGAGTCATGGGCAGGTGTGAACAGTGAAAAGCAAAACGCACAGAAGTGCTATACCGGCTTCACAACGAAGAGGAGAAAATCCAAGACGACGGGAAATAGGATAAAATCCAGAAGAAACTTTATTCACATGCGAGTTTAAAAAAATTTAGTATTTTTCAAATGTGCTCAGAACGGGATACAAAAATAGATTATGGCATGGTAGCCAGCAGCAAAAGCTATTGCACAAACTGCCGACGCGTTTCAGGAGCTAGTCCCTTACTCTTGGTTCCATTGTGCATATTGGTGGGTGGACGGGAAGTGCTTTATATATCGCTCCACCGTACCGCCCACTAAGCCAACAAGGGTTGAGAAAAAAAACAAACAAAAAAATTGTATGAATAAAAACATAATGTAACTTCAACACTACATTGTTGCCTAAATATAGAAACATATATATCAAAAGCTGCTGGTAAATAAGTATACTAAAAAATAATGAATATGCATGTAAGAAATATATACAAATGTTAACTAATAGTGATATGTAATTGTCTTGTTGGGTATTCAGCCCTTGAGGTGTGCGGGTGGATTATTGAAAATATTTTTTCCACCACGCCTCTCTAGAGAAATGTTTCCTTTGTAGACTGCCTCCCCTAGATGATCATATCACCTTTCTCTATTCTGTGACTGTATACATCCCCCCGCTGTACATGTGGCAATTGATGTCGAGACAGCAGAAGATTTGAAAGTAATTGGTCGGATGGATTGCATCAGTAAAGATGTCCAGGCACTCTGATTTTTAGTGGTGACGTGGTGCTGCTCAGAACTTTATTGAAGATAAAAACATGTACGGCTACATTTAAGGTAATTGATCAATTTTCGTATGGCAGTTAATTTGTGACATGTATGGTAAAGGTCTTGCTCATTGTCTGGTGGACTATAAGTGTTGTTTTATGAACATAATTGAAGCGGTACATCCGTATGGCCGCACTTAAAAATCACCATTGTTATCGTTAACCAGGATTGAATTTCTGGTTTTTTGGGATAGAAAATAAACACGGGGAGATAAAAATCAGCTCCCAAGTTAGTCGCCCTTTTTGCAACATATCTTACATTATTCTCCAAGATTGTTTTGATTTTAGAGTTGACAAAGTAAGGGAAGATGTTTTTAATGATTTGGGTGATTTCTGAAATTGCCTGCTGTAATTGTACTGAGGTGATATTCCTATCCAAAATTTGGGATTTATGTCTATGACTTTCCTCTACAAGTCTTTTTCTATCCAAAATCTCCACTTTTTGGACTGCTTCTCGAAGGTGGCTATATTTATAGCCCCTTTGTTTTAAGTTATTACATAATGTTCTTTGATGCAACATTAACTCCTGGTCATCACTACAGTTTCTCCTCAATCGGCACAATTCGCCCAAGGGAATATTACGGGTGACGTGCCCTGGATGGCAAGAGGAAGCAAGGAGACTAGAATTTTTTGCCGATGGTTGGTTTACAATACGGGCTGATTTTAACCTGTGTACCAGTTGCTGGTGTGGATAAGGTCACTTCCAGAAAATTAGTGTGGGAATCATTCCAAGTGAAAGTGAATTTTAGGTTACGTGTGTTGCTGGATGCAGGGCTTTATAGATCATGCAATCTAAAGGTGTTATATGATACAAATACCTACACGGTCCTTCAGAGCAATCCTACCCCAGTTTATTCATTAGAATTAAAATCCATCCTTGATCAAGGTGTTTCTACTGGGGTTCTCACGAAAATTGTAGCGGAAAAGATGCTTCCTGCAGAGCCAATAACCCCGATATCCATGAATCCCCATATAATACCACAAAGATACGATTTTTTTTTTTTCAATGAGGGGCGTTGAAATGACCAAAAAACGCAATTTTGGGAATTTTTTTCTTCTTCCATGGTGTTCAGCATACAGGATAGATTATGTTATATTTTAATAGATCGGACTTTTTGGGACACGGCGATACCAAATGTGTAACTTATTTTATTATTTGTAAAATGGCTAAAAAGGGAGGGGTGATTTACATTTTTTTATATTTTTTACACTTCAAAACTTTTTTACATTTTAACTTGACTACTGAGGTGCAATCGTTTCTACATTGTATACAATGCATTACGGGGTAATACAATGCATTAGGGGGTACAAAGATGGCAGTTTTATTACTTCCTGCCTGAGGCAGGAATAAGTAACACAGAAAACATGGTGGCTGGGCTGTGGAGTCGGAGTCGTGGCCTATTTTGCAGGAATCGTAGTCGTCATAAAATGGACCGACTCAGATTCCCAAAATATATAATTAGTTGGTCCAGTTAGTTCGATGCAAAGAGCAAGAGGAATTGGGTCCCGGCCAGTGCTACTGCTCCCATATCTTCAGCCTTATCACATGTGGAGTGTAATGATGACATGGAGCAGGCAAAGCGAGGACCCAGGGGAAAGTTTCTGCTCCCAGGGCAAAAGATTTTCAGCAAAATTTTTCTATCCTGTTTTTAAAGAAGTTAGAAGTGTTCAACCATTCATCAAAACTGACTGTGCTGAGGCAATTCCTCTATATCCTGACATTGTTAGTGATGTTGCCCCTGTGGTCACGCTTTGCCCCCATGTCCTAAGTTAGTGTAGAGAGGAGTTTCTAGCTGGAAATAATGAGTTCTGGATGTGAGGTCATGTTATGCAGGATATGATGGAGCAATTTGATTTCTCAGAACAATCTGAGACATACACATTGTTCCTGCAGTGTTTTACATATTTACAATTTTTTGTTGTGTTCTAAAAGACATATCCTATAAATATATTTTTCAATGACAAGCTAAATATGGTAACAATGTTGGAAACCTGTGACTTTAGGGCTCCATATCTCACCATCCACTACGACTTTGTACATGAGGCTTACTGGTAAATTTTATATACAGTCTCCATCTTTCCTATCTTATAAATTTTTCATCTGCTTTGTTCTGCAGTATTTTTCCTGTATACTGCTTTTGGTTACTGTTTTGCTCCTAAAAAATCTAAATTTTAAGCATTATTTTATTGTTAGTATTTTGTAAATTCATCTTTGACTTTCAACACTGCCTGAATCCTTCAGGGCTCTTGGATCAGTTTCATCAAATATCTTGAAACAAATTCTGATCCCCGGTCTCTTCTACACATACCCATGTTGGTGTCAGAGGACTTGGATACAAATACAGGCTTTTTCTTTACTCTTCCCACAAGGGTTCAAAAGAATCAAAAACTTTGTTACCCTTTTGCTTGTCAGTGTGCTGTTTCTACCTATAATGCTTGATTATTGTATCATAAGGTGATATACAGACGGTTGTTACTCATTTTATACAGTAAAGTATTCACTTAAACATGCGCCGTGTATGAGGGAGTCAGGAGTAGGAGGTTTGGGAAATTGAGGAGTCGGGGCTTAGGGTTGCCGACTCCACATCCCTGCGCCTGACGCTATTCCTATGGATAGAGGTCTACAGAAGCACAACCCCTTTAAATACCTTTCATCTTAGCAGTTGTACTGTTCCTCTGTTATTCCTCCTGGATGTACATGAACACACTCACATTACCTCTTACCCTATACAGCCTGTCTCTGTTCAGCCAGTGCTAAAGATATGCTGACATGTGCCAGGTTAAATCTGACAAGATCAGCTGGCAACAATCCAGAGCCGGCCCTGCGGTGTCTTCTCTGGCTGTGACACAGACCCGCACGGGTCTCCGCATCACTGACATTTAATAGGGCTGAGCGAAGGCTTTTCCTGCTGCATTCACAGAAATAAACAGCATGCTCTTCATCAAGGTTATTCCTCCATTCATATGCATTGGAGGTAATAATCCTCATCCAGTGCAGAATGGGAAAGCAGCGGCAGTGTACAGGAGCACCCCCACAAGTCAAATGAGAATGTCCAGTGCCATGTAGGGTGGAGGTCAGCTTAGTCCTCCAGCTCCAGGAGGAATCGGTGTTTGGAACAAAGAGTAGTCTATACTTATAGACTTTTTTTATTTTTGTAGAGTACCCTGTTCCAGAACTGCTGTACATCCAGTCGTTACCATATATTACATCGGTCAAAACTCAATTACAAGTGAAATAAGTAACAAACAAATGGTTTGAGAGGAGAGAGGTCCTGCCCATGAGGGTTACAATTACAGGGGTGGGATGAAGAGACAGAAGGTGAGGGGCTCTAGACATGTTTGGGGTGGAGCAGTGTAACAGTTAATGGTTGGTCATAGGAATCCTGAAAAAATGGGTTTTTAGGTTACCTTTGAGGCTAGTGAGAGCAGGGGAGAGTCTGAGGTGTTGAGGCAGTGAGTTCCAGAGTGTGGGGGAAGCACGGGAGAAGTCTTAGAGACACTTATGTGAGGAGCTGAGATTGCGTGAGGGGAGATATCTGGAGATAAAGTCAGAGATGTATGGAGGGGAGAGGTTATAGAGAGCCTGGATTCGCTGGTCAATGGTAGCCAGTGCAGGGAATGACAGAGGGGAGCGGCAGAGGAGTAGCAAGGAGAGAGGTGAATCAACCCGGGCACGATTTAAAGGAGGGTTTTTGCAGGGAAGCGAGGGTGCTATCGGGAGGCCACTGAAAGGGGAAGTTGCAAAAACCCAGCGGAGATGACAAGGGCATGGACCGCATTTTTTTGTAGCGTCGTTTTGGGGAAAAGGGAGGGGGATTCGGGAGATTTTTTTTTAGGTGGGGGAAGGCGGCAGGCAAGGTAAAAAGGGCTTTTTAATTTTGGGTTTAAAAGGACAGTTTTGGACCAAAAGGGTTTAAACCCAAGGCAGCGGACTTTGTGGAGCTGGTGAAAAGAGTGTACCATTCCTGTGATAGAGAAACGGGGTGGAAGGAGAGAGGGGGAAACGGTGGAAGATAAAATTTCAGATTTCCCCCCAATTTTCATTTTTAGGAAACGGGAAGAAAGGGAAAGGATATGGACGAAATACAGTCCCGGACCCGGGGGAGAGTAAAACGGGTTGACATCGGGGCCCGGGAGATGTAAATTTTATGTCATCAGCCTCAAAACAGCAATCTGGGGGGCCCCGTTTGATCACCCGCTCGGGCAAAAACCCCCATTTTCTGTAGTCTAAAGTCCATGTATAGACGGTCATATAATTATGGGTGTCTGTAGCCGCAGGCAATGGCCGCAGCCTGTCAAATTTTTTGATGTTTTTTTTCCCGGGAAATTTGTTTTTTTTTTTGGGGGGATTGGGGTTCATGAGGTTGTGGGGGGCCCGGATGATAATTTGGCTGAATTTTTTATTGGAAACGCTTCAAACCGGGGGCATCGGATTTAAGAAAGGGTTTTGGGGGACAGCAGTAAAGTCGCCCATGCTAGAAATCTTTTTATTTTTTTATATTGCTATTTTTAATACTTTGCCTGCAAAAGAAAAAATGGGACATTAATTACCCCAAATAACACAGAAACAAAGCCAATACTCCCCCGCTCAAAGGGTTTTGGGCTGAAAAATGAACCCATTTAAAAAGGCAACACCTGGCCTATATGCTACTGGGAAAGATAAACCAATGTGGAGGGGGATGCGGGGGCATTAAATCCAACCCCAAACCCACCACAAAGGGGACAATTAGGAAAAGCACATTAAAATTTATACCTTTTCAACCAAAAGGGAAGCAAAAAAAGCCCCCAATAAAATACAAGGGGAGATGTACAAATGCAAAAATCCAATAAAAACCACCCCGCCTTCTATGTTTGAGGGGGGTTTGGGTATTAAAAATTGCATATTAAGGGGGTCAAAAGGGTCCCAAAAAAATGCAAAAGGGGGTGGTTCACAGCGGGCTTACAGCTATTAGCCCTACTTTCCTTGGCTGACTTTTTTTTTGGGTGTCCAACAAAAATACAGACACCCTTGCTCCCCCTTCTTTGAGTGGATTTGGGGGTCGTTTTGTTTTTTTTTGAGAAATTTAAAGCCCCCTTTTTTCTGAAAATTGTTATCTGGGATTTTGCAAAAATGAGGAGCCTTGACGGGCTTGCATAAGGGGAGTATTAACAATACCTCATTTTTTGATATTTTTCCAGTATGTTTTTTTTTTTTTTTTTCCCCCCAGAAATTTTTTCTGCAAACTGGTGAACAGGTATCAATTTGCAGTCTAATTTTTCCCCCAGTGGGGGAGTATGTGAGCTACCCCTCAGCAAACAGCGCATTGTTTATCTTTCCCCCAAATGCTTAGGGGCCATTTTTGCCCCTTTACTGGTTTTAGTTTTTCAGTCCCGCCTTTGAGCGTGAGTATGGGCCTTGTTTCTGTTTTTTTGAGTTAAAAACCTCGCCCTAACCCAAACCCAAAAATCCATTTAAAGGGGCTTTCCCATCTGCTGTTTCACGGGTTCCTTAAAGCCAGCTTAAGGGTTTCCCCCCCTTTCCCGGGGCAGGGTGTGGGGGGCTCCTCAGCTTCAGCTCCCACTTCCTGTCAGGGTGTGGGGGGCTCCTCAGCTTCAGCTCCCATTCCTGTCGGCTGTGGGGGGCTCCCCAGCTTTTAGCTCCCACTTCCCGCTCAGGGTTGTGGGGGCTCCTCAGCTTCGGCTCCCATTCCTGCTCAGGTGTGGGGGGCTTCAGCTTCAGCTCCCACTTCCGCCACTTTGGGGGGGGGGGGGCCCCCAGCTTCGGGTCCCACTTCCTGCTAGGTTGGGGGGGTCCTTTAGCTTCAGCTCCACTTTGCCAAAGGGGGGTGGGGGGGGGTCCTCAGCTTCGGCTCCCACTTCCTCCAGGCTGTGGGGGGGGCCCCCACTTCAGGGTCCCACTCCTGCTCGGCTGTGGGGGGGGGCTCCTCAGCTTTAGGGGTCCCCCTTCCTCTCAGGGTGTGGGGGGGGGCCTAGCTTCAGGCTCCCACTTCCTGCTCGGGCTTTTGGGGGGGCTTTCCCCCGCTTTTAGGCTCCCCCCTTTCCTGCTCAGGCTGTGGGGGGGGGGGGTCCTCACTTAAAGGGGTCCCACTTCCCGCTCAGGCCGTGGGGGGGGGGTCCTCAGGTTCAGGGGTCCCACTTCCTGCCAGTGTTTGGGGGGGGGGTTTCCCCCGCTTCAGGGCTCCCCCCTTTTCCCGTCCCGGCATGTTTTGGGGGGGGGGGTCCCCAGCTTCAGGGGTCCCCCCCTTTCCTGCTTTTAGGGGGTTTGGGGGGGGGGGCCCCCTAAACTTCAGGCTCCCCCTTCCCCGTTCAAGGGGTGTGGGCGGGTTTCCCCAGCTTCAGGCTCCCCACTTCCTTTTCCCGGCTGAAGGGGTTTCCCCAGTGTCCGGCTCTCAACCCTTTTTGCTCAGGCTTTTTGGGCAGTTTACAGGAAGGGGTCCCCCACCCTTTTCCCCCGGGGTTTCATTTTCCCGTTAGGCTGTGGGCGGGTTTTTCCTTTAGCTTTAGGGGTCCCACTTCCCGCTCCAACTGTGGGGGGTTCAAAAAGCATTACTGGGCAATTTTAACTCCGGCTATTTCCTAGCTTTTAACCTAAAAAAGGAAAATTGGTTGGTTAAGGGGAACTAAACAGCAATAAAAAAGGGTTAAAGTTTTTTTTTGTAAAAAAAGGGTAAGCAACTCTTGTGCTGTGACAAAAACAACAGGAATTAGGTTATCATGGTCGAGAGGGCCCGCTAGATCAACAAAAGGTTTTTTGGGGCCCCAGGAAAAAAACAGGGGTTAAAACTGCTCAAACCTTTAAAGGAAACAAAATCAAAACAGCAAAGGGATTTAATTTTGTATTGAAATTTTTCCCTGACCCCAGGTTTTTTAAAACTCATCAAAAGTTGGGGGAAAAAACCCCTTTAAACGTGAAAAAACAGGTATTTTTTTTCTCTACAGGACTGGAAAAGGGGTGGTTTTAAAAAGGGGTTAAAATTTGGGGGAAATGTGCAAATAAAATGTCAATGGCCCCGAGTAAAACAGAGGGAAGAACCGGGCCGGGGTAAGTCTTGGTACAGCAAATTAAAAAAGCTTTCAAAAAACAAAAAATTGCCCCATCACAAGGGGGTTTTAAAACCAGATACACTAAAACCAAATTCCCCCTTGGGAAAACCAGATTGGGGCCTTGGGCCCGGGAGGGGATAAACATTACTAATTGGTTTAAAAAAAAAAAACCCGGGAAAAAAGTTTTTAAAATATAGAAAATTCATAAAGATATATGAGGGGGGTGGCGAGGAGGGGAGTTTCTAGAACAAAGGGCCCCCCTCAACCCCCACGGGCCCCAGGGGAGGGAAAGGGCCCCTTTTTGGGAAAGGTTTGGAAGGGGGGGCCCCGTTAAGGGGGTTTTTTTTTGCACAATGACAAAACCCCAAAAAAAGGGAACCTTGCAATTTGGCTACACTGCCTGATGACAGACGGGCCAAAGGGTGGTAAGCATGACCAAAAAAAGGAACAACGCTACCCCCATCAAAAAACTGGGGGCAATTTGGGAAAATACCAATAGAAAGTATCCGCAAACAGAAGAGAAGGGGGGAGTTTTTAGGTTATATTTCCACCCGCAGGGGGTCAAAATAGACCCCCCCTTTTCACCCCCGGGCCCCTTGCCCCTCTGTGCGACCCCCAGTGCCACCCCCAGTGCCCCTCTGGGGCCCACCCCGCCATCAGGGGCAAGACATGGTTTTTTTCCCCCTCTCCCCACACCTTTTAAAAAATAATATTCATCTTTTGATGACCACATTCCAATAATGCCACTGCCCAAGGGGGCTGCACGGGTGGGCCCCTGGGACGGGGCCCTTCCAACAAAAATAAAAAAAACCCCTTTAGACCAAACCAATTTGTCCTTTTCCTCCCTGGCACTGGGTACAAGCAATATGGGGTGGGGCCCCAACAGGGGAAAAAAATTTTTTTATACCCCCCCCCGTTCAGATGGAGATACACAAGCCTCCCCCCCCCCCCCCGGTTCCCGAAAGGGTGCCCCAACCCCTTTTCCCCCCCCCCCCCTTTCAAAGGAGTCCCAAAACCCCCGTCAACCCCCACCCCCGGGCCCCGAATTAATTACACCCCGCCCCCCCCCCCCCCCCCCATAAAAAGTTCCAGCCCCCCCCGGGGGGAGGTTCTCCCGTCCCCCCCCCATAAAAGAAGGAGCAAACCCCACCGGGGTCCCCCCCCCAAAACCCTCAGTAGCACAAAAACCCCCCCTCTCCCCCCCCCCCCCCCCCCCTTTTCAACCCCACCCCCCCCGCCCCCCCCCCCAAATTTCAATGGAGATACCCCACCGGGGTCCCCCCCCCCCGTACAGATTGGAAACATAACACCGCTCCCCCCCCCCCCCGTACAGTTTGGGGCAAAAACACCGGTCCCCCCCCGTTACAAAATTTGGGGAAAAACACCGCTTTTCCCCCCCCCCAGTACAGATGGAGCATACACACCGCTCCCCCCCCCCCCCGCCCGGGAAAAGGGAGTATACAACCGCCCCCCCCCCCCCGTAAAAGTTTGGGTTATATTCACCCGCTCCCCCCCCCCGGGACAGTTTGGGGAAAATAAAACCGCCCCCCCCTCCCGTACAGTTGGGGAAATACAAACCCCTCCCCCCCCCCCAGTTAAAAGTTGGAGATTTACAAACCCCCTCCCCCCCCCCGTACAGTTTGGGGATTTAAACCGCTCCCCCCCCTGTCCCGGGGGTTTTGGCCCTCCCCCCCAATTTTAAAATGGAGTTAAACACCCGCCTTTTCCCCCCCCAGTAAAAGTTTGGGGGCAAACACCGCCCCCCCCCCGTACAGTTTGGGGTTTATAACAAACCCCTCCTCCCCCCCCCTGTACAGTTTTGGGTTTTTTCACCCCTCCTCCCCCCCGTAAAGTTTTGGGGTATATACAAGCTCCCCCCCCCCCTGTTCAGTTGGGGGATTTTTCTAACCATCTCCCCCCCCCTTTTCAAAGGGGGTATTTTTCCCCCGTCCCCCCCACCCGTTTCAGTTGGGGTTTATACCCGTTCCCCCCCCCCCTGTACATTGGAGTTTAAACACCCCCCTCCCCCCCCCTGTACATTTGGGGTATTTCACCCGTTTTCCCCCCCCCCTGTACGTTGGAGTATATACAAACCGGGTCCTCCCCCCCCTGTACTTTGGAAGGGGAAAAAACACCGCTCCTCCCCCCCTGTACAGTTTGGGGGTATATACCCCGCTCCCCCCCCCCCTGTACGTTTGGGGTATATTCAAACCCCTTTCCTCCCCCCCTGTAAGTTGGGTATATACACCGCTCCTCCCCCCCTGTACATTTTGGGTATTACACCGCTCCTCCCCCCCGTAACATTGGAGTTTTTAAACACCCTCCTCCCCCCCTGTACAGTTGGGTTTTTAAAAAAAACCCCCGCCCTTTTCCCCCCCCTTAAACATTGGAGTATATACCCCGCCCTCCCCCCCCTGTACATTTGGGTATAACACCGTTTCCTCCCCCTGTACATTGGGATTTTAAATAAAAACCCCCCCCCCCTGTACGTTGGATAATACACCGCCCCCCCCCCCCTGTACAGTTGGTGTATATACACCGCTCCTCCCCCCCCTGTACAGTTGGAGTATATACACCGCTCCTCCCCCCCTGTACAGTTGGAGTATATACACCGCTCCTCCCCCCCTGTACAGTTGGAGTATAAAACACCGGCCCTCCCCCCCCGCTACAGATGGAGTATATCCCACCGCTCCTCCCCCAGTATGTTTATATAAATATAATCAGGCTCTACCATACTGGAAGCTTTACACACAAATGTTCAGCACCAGTCACTAGACTCTCCATCTTGGGGCCGCACTGCAGTTCATATAGGTAATATCTGCACTTGGGAAAGCTGGGGAACTACCCCAACAACCCCAGCAGTCAGCACCGCACTATCCAACAGTTCTGAAGGGCAAACCTGCTTAGTGGAGCCTACATGAACGCTGCAGCGGTGACAGGACGGCTCTGCACCCAGCTCCCCCGAGAAGTGAGGGAAGAGTGGAGAAACAACATGAAGGAGACATAAGTCCGGGCAGGAGCCCTTGTGTTCACCCTTTGAAGACACTGCCCGTACACACTGCACAGCAAGTAACGCAGCCTGGAAGTACCGCTGCAGTCCCCTCCTGCCTCTCGCGACATGACGTAATGCCGCCTACTTGCCGGTTCTCCGGTGTCCGCCTGTCCGCTTCACCCCGGGAGATGTGGCCGATGACGTCAGCACAGCGCCTGGGTCAGGTGAGGCGCAGCCCCATTGGCTAATGGCGAAGGAGGCGGAGAGGTCGCGAGAGACCTAAGGTTGCAATTTGATTGGTTGTCGCATGTAATAGCGATGTAATAGCTCTCCAGACATGCGCCGTGAAGAAGCAACGAAACACGGTAGTAGGCAAGCAATGCATGATGGGATTTGTAGTGCTATATCAGTGGATTATACTGAACAGCTTGTGGTACTGATACCGACAGAGCTTGCTGCAACTCCTGTCAGACCTCTATGTTTTACCCTCCCACACTAATAATATCAGTGTGTGTGTGTGTGTATGTATATATACATACATATATACACAGTTGAAACCAGAAGTTTATATACACTAGATAAAGAGGCACATATGCATGTTTTTCTTCCATAAGCTTATCACAATAGTTGGTAGCTATTTTGGCCCATTCCTCCTGACAGGACTGGTGTAACTGAGCCATGTTTGTAGGTCGCTTTGGTCGCACCTGCCTTTTCAGCTTTGCCCATACATTTCCAATAGGATTGAGACATACTTACCAACCAGGGGCGTCGTTAGGCAGTTTGATCCGGGGCACGAGCCCCAGATTATTATTATTATTATTTATTTATTTTAAAGCGCCATTGATTCCAGGGCGCTGTACATTCGAGGGGGTTACATACATTACATAAGTCAAACGAGTACAGGGTAAGGATAATGACAAATTGGCACAACAGAAGGAGACAGGTCCCTGCCCGCGAGGGCTTACAATCTACAAGGAGGGGAAAAGAGACAGGAGGTGAGGGGCAGACAGATAAAACTGCCAGTGCCCCAAACCTGCACTCTGCTCAGAGTGCAGATTGCCGGTGTGTTGCTAGATTTCGGACCGCTGCAGTGGGTCAAAAAAACTAGCAGTCCTTTCAGCGGTATGCGCATACAGCTGAAAGCAAGCGCACAACAGGGAACGGAAGCTCCCTGCCCCGGCCCAAGGAGTACCCCAGCACAGGCGGCATGATGTAATGCATACTTGCCAACTTTTGAAAGTGGAAAAGCAGGAGATTTATGGGGGCAGCGCACGCATCTTGGTGGTATGTCACGCCCCTTCAAAAAAGCCACACCCACTCCACCTAACTGCATAACAGCTTTGGAAGAAAGCCAGATGGATGCCCCCATCTAGCCAGGTAGTAGCCCTCTATAACCAGGTAGTGCCCCTTACAGGCAGGTAGATGCCCCTTGTAGCCAAGTAGATGCCCCCTTGCAGCCAGGTAGGTGCCCCCATTGCAGCCAGGTAGATGCCCCCCTATAGCTAATAAAAATAAAATAATAAAAACCACTTACCTCACCAGGCTCCATGCAGCGCGTCCAGCTCTGGACATCTCCCAGCCGACCGACTCAGCGTCGCAGGGGGAGTGAGTGCAGCCGTGCGTCACACCTCCTGCGACGCTGATCTGTATGTACAGCGCACACTGGGTGCTGTACATACAAAGGGAGAAGGGAGGAAGGTAACGATCCCTCCTGCCTCCTCCCTGCACAGTGAGACTCGCCGGGCGGGTGAGCGGCTGCTGCGGCCACTTCACCCGCCTGTAGGAACGGCCCAGCGGCACCAGAGTAGCGTCCTGAGGCTACTCTGGCGCCACGGCCATTCAAAGAACCCCCGCTGCCTACTGGTGGCGGGAGGGTCGCCAACTCTGCCGGGGTGGCGGGGGGTGACCCCCATTAGCGGGACCCCCCCTGCCAAAAGCGGGAGAGTTGGCATGTATGATGTAATGACCTCACACCACTTGCGACGGGATCAGCGTAACTGCGCAGGTGGCGTGATGATGTCACGTCACATGTTTGGGACAGGAGGACGAAGATGTTCAACAGGAGAAGCAGGAGAGGTATTACTTTTATTTTATTTTTAATCAGCACCAATATACACCAACCTATTGGGGAGCCCTGTACCTGTCTATATACTGGGGGTACCAGTGCCTAGCTATATACCGGGGAGCCCTGTGCCTGTCTATATACTGGGAGGAGCTGTGCCTAGCTATATACTGGGGAGACCTGTGCCTGGCTATATACTGTGGAGACCTGTGCCAACTATATACTGGGGAGTCCTGTGCCTAGCTATATACTGGGGGGGACCTGTGCCTAGCTATATACTGAGGAGCCCTGTGCCTAGCTATATCCTGGGGAGCCATGTGCCTAGCTATATACTGGGGAGCCCTGTGCCTTTCTATATACTGGGGAACCCTGTGCCTAGCTATAAACTGGGGGGACCTGTGCCTAGCTATATACTGGGGGGGGACCTGTGCCTAGCTATATACTGGGGGGAGCTGTGCCTAGCAATATACTGGGGGGACCTGTGCCTAGCTATATCCTGGGGAGCCCTGTGCCAATCCATATCCTGGGGAGCCCTGTGCCTAGCTATATACAAGGGGGACCTGTGCCTAGCTATATACTGAGGAGCCCTGTGCCTAGCTATATACTGGGGAGCCCTGTACCTAGTTACATACTGGAGAGCCCTGTGCCTATCTATATACTGGGGAGCCCTGTGCCTAGCTATATCCTGGGGCGCCCTGTGCCACTCTATTTCCTGGGGTGACCTGTGCCATGCTATTTACTGGGGGGACCTGTGCCTAGCTATATACTGTGGAGCCCTGTGCCTAGCTATATCCTGGGGAGCCCTGTGCCTAGTTATATCCTGGGGAGCGCTGTGCCTATCTATAAACTGGGGGGACCTGTGCCTAGCTATATGCTGGGGAGCCCTGTGCCAAGCTATATACTGGGGAACCTGTGCCAGGCTATATACTGGAGAGCCCTGTGTCTAGTTATATACTAGGGAGCCCTGTGCCTAGCTATATACTGGGGAGCCCTGTGCCTAACTATATACTGGGATCCCTGTGCCATGTACTGGGGGGACCTGTGCCAGGCTATGTACTGGGGGTACCTGTGCCTAGCTATATACTGGGGGGACCTGTGCCTAGATATATACTGGGAGGACCTGTGCCTAGCTATATCCTGGGGAGCCCTGTGCCAATCCATATCCTGGGGAGCAATGTGCCTAGCTATATACTGGGGAGCCCTGTGCCTATCTATATACTGGGGGACCTGTGCCTAGCTATATACAAGGGGGACCTGTGCCTAGCTATATACTGAGGAGCCCTGTGCCTAGCTATATCCTGGGGAGCCCTGTACCTAGTTACATACTGGGGAGCCCTGTGCCTATCTATAAACTGGGGGGACCTGTGCCTAGCTATATACTGAGGAGCCCTGTGCCTAGTTATATACTGGGGAGCTCTGGGCCTAGGGATATACTGGGGAGCCCTGTTCCTCTCTATATACTGGGGAGCCCTGTGCCTAGCTATAAACTGGGGGGACCTGTGCCAGGCTATGTACTGGGGGGACCTGTGCCAGGCTATGTACTGGGGGGACCTGTGCCTAGCTATATACTGAGGAGCCCTGTGCCTAGCTATATACTGGGGAGCCCTGTGCCTCGTTATATCCTGGGGAGCGCTGTGCCTATCTATAAACTGAGGCGACCTGTGCCTAGCTATATGCTGGGGAGACCTGTGCCTAGCTATAAACTGGGGAACCTGTGCCAGGCTATATACTGGAGAGCCCTGTGTCTAGTTATATACTAGGGAGCCCTGTGCCTAGCTATATACTGGGGAGCCCTGTGCCTAACTATATACTGGGATCCCTGTGCCTAACTATATACTGGGGGGACCTGTGCCTAGCTATATACTGGGAGTCCTCTGCCTGGCTATATACTGTGGAGCCCTGTGCCTAACTATATACTGGGAGTCCTCTGCCTGGCTATATACTGGGGAGACCTGTGCCTAGCTATACACTGGGGAGCCATGTGCCTAGCTATATACTGGGGAGCCCTGGGCCTAGCTATATACTGGGGAGCCTCGTGCCTGTATATATACTGTGGGGGCCCTGTGCCTGTCTATATACTGGGGAGCCCTGTGCCTAGCTATATACTGGGGAGCCCTATGCCTGTCTGTATACTGTGGGGACCTGTGCCTAGCTATATACTGGGGAGTCCTGTGCCTAGCTATATACGGGGGAGTCCTGTGCCTAGCTATATACTGGGGGGGGACCTGTGCCTAGCTATATACTAGGGAGCCCTGTGCCTAGCTATATACTATGGAGCCCTGTGCCTAGCTATATCCTGGGGAGCCCTGTGCCTAGCTATATGCTGGGGGGACCTGTTCCTAGCTAGATACTAGGGAGTCCTGTACCTAGCTATATACTGGGGGGACCTGTACCTGTCTATAAACTGGGGAGCCCTGTGCCTAGCTATATACTGTGGAGACCTATTCCTAGCTATATACTGTGGGGACCCGTGCCTAGCTATATACTGGGGAGTCCTGTGCCTAGTTATATCCTGGGGAGCCCTGTGCCTAGCTATATACCGGGGGGACCTGTGCCTAGCTATATACCGGGGGGGACCTGTGCCTAGCTATATACCGGGGGGGACCTGTGCCTAGCTATATATTGGGGAGCCCTGTGCCTAGCTATATACTGTGGGGACCTATGCCTTCCTAGATACTGGGGGGACCTATGCCTATCTATATAATGTGGGACCTATGCCTACCAATATACTCAGGGGAACTATGCCTTCTTATTTACTGTGGTGACCTATGCCTACCTATATACTGGGGGACCTATGCTTACCTAGAGACTGGGGGATTTATGCCTTCCTATATACTGGAGGGAGCTGTGCCTACCTGTATACTTTGGGAACTACAGTATTCCTCCCCTATATTGGGGGGTTTTAAATACCTACCAAACACCAGGGTCCTTATCCCGTATTTTTCGGACTATAAGGCGCACCGGACTTAAGGGCATTAACATTGAGCGCCGTTCATATATAAGGCGCCGGACTATAAGGCGCACCGGCTATAAGGCGGGGCATTAAATAAAACAAATTTCAGGCGAAAGCCAAATTTTATTAAAAACTTTTCACAATACCTCAACTTGAAAATTTTGTAACAAAAATAATACATTACATACTTTTTTCTTTTCATTCCCCAAAATCCATCAAAATTCTTAATCAGTTCAGATTTAAACAGTTGCCGGATTTCGCATAAAGCATTTCTCGGGCCCCCCCTCATCATTATCTGATCAGTCTGTTGCTGTGCTTGCTCTTCATTTGTGTTTCCCAAACCCCTTTTTTAAACTCGGATGAACGGGAGGCTGAACCTTCCCCCAGGCATCCCACGATCCATTCACATAGTGGCTAACGGGCCCACGGCGTTCCCTTCCCTGTTTGGTAAATGTGTGGTCACCTTCTCCCCACCCAAAATTCTCCCATGCAGTCGCCTTTTTAAACCCTTAAATGCCCTTTTGACCCCAATATTACGGCTGGGCCTTTTTGGTTAATCCACCCGGAATGACAGCAAGCAGTGAATTTGTTTTCTTCATTGGGCTTTGACAGTATCGGGAAAAGGGACGCATGGGGTCACAGACCAATAGGGATGGGGATTGGGGAAAAATCCCCCGGTCCTTGACTGACCCCCTCAGCCCCATCAAACTTTCCCCCTCCATCCCCCCTTTTGGGTTAGCCCCTTGATGATGCACCACTGGAAATTGTTCTTTTCAAAGTCTTCCTTTAAAAATGCATGGGTGTTAGTTTTGGCCATTTCCCGAAAAGCCGAACCACAGTGGAAAAAAGGCTTTTCATGTCCCGTGGTATGTTAGAGACCGTACTGGTCCCTGTTTTCTCAACATACTTTGACGGGATATCAAAAGTGGGGGGACCCCATCCATGTTAGTGATGTGTTCGGGCTGGGGGGGGAAATTTTTACTTATCTTGGCCTGCAGTAGGTGCGGAAAATGGCCGCTTTTCTTCATAAACCTTTTGGGAGCTGCTGGCAGACAAAGTTCTGGTGCGGATGGGGAGAGATTAAAAAAAGCCTTTTCATGAAACAAAAAACACCATGAAGGACCACCTTTTAAAGTCCCTTATCCCATTCGGTGCTAATCTTTTTTGGGTTTGAGTCTAATAAGACGTGGAGACCCCTTCTAGCTGCGCTTTTTTGTTCAATAACCACTGTTTAGTTTTTCCTCCAAAATGTGGCACCTTTTCTTTGTTTTTCCCCTTTAAATTCAGTTTGGGTTTTTTTCATGGCGCAGGGATCTTCTTGTTTCCCCCACTTACGCACCATTCGATTACTATTAACCCCGTTAAGGACCCAGCTTGTTTTGGCCTTCTGACACAGCCCTATTTTGAAATCTTGACATGTCTAATTTATGTGAGGGAATAAATTTTTGACACATTTCACTATCATATGTGATTCAGAGTTTGTTGTCTCGTGACAACACTTGTGCGCTTTAAGTTTGTAGAGAAATTTTTTTTCCATTCATCCTTGTTTGTTTGTGATAAAATATCTCAAACATTTCATTGAGAATTTATTGTGAAAAAGTTTGCGTTTTTGTAAGTTGACAAAATTTCTGCGTGCAAGACAGATAATTATTCACCACAAGATATAGTTTATAACTTGCATCTACATTATGTCATCTATTGGTGTGGCATCTGTGTGTTTTATGTCTGTTTTGTTTTTTTACGACAATTAGAGGGCTTAGAAATTGGTAGTAATTTCTCACATTTTCAAGAAAATTTGCAATATACATATTTTTTTAGGGACCACTCAAGTTCTGCGTGGGCTTTGAGGGGCCTGCATGTTAGATACCCCCATATGTGATTCCATCTGAGAAAAGATCTAGACCTAAACGTGTGTGTGTTACAAGAGCACTATTTAGGAAGTTTGCTAACCTTTAGATATTTCACAGAAATTAAAGCAAAGTGGAGGTGAAATTTCAAAATTTCACTTTTTTTGACAGTTTTTCAATATTTAGCCTAAATATTCATGAATCCGGTAAATGTGACACGTGTAAATGCAACGTTAAAAATCAATTCCCCCAGGTCTGCACGTTTTTTGGAGCATATCCTCATATGTGTGGCCCTAAGTGCAGTATTTGGCTCACCCATAAGTCCCAGAATAGGAGGGGCACCTATCTATACTCTGGGGTCTCGTTTTCAATTATGGATTTTATTTAGGCGCCTCATTTCAGGGTTGGCGGAACGCTAGGTGCTAATAATCTTAATAAACACCCTAAATAGGACTGCATATTCGGAAACTACACCCCTAATGAATATATCAGGTTGCATTGGAGTATATAGAACCCACAGGTGATTCAGCTAAATTTTTTTTGAATAAGGATGTGAAAATTTTAAAAAATTTTTTTTCAATAATCTGAAATTCTTAGCTTAAAATGTTTCATTATACTCAAGGATCCTGAGTAAAGAACCCTAAAACTTTTTAAGCAATTTCTCTTCAAGTTCGGTCAATACCCCTAGCATGTGGGGTAAACTGCTGTTTGGGGCGCATGGCAAAAGTGGCAGTATAAGGGAGGGAGCGCTATTTTGGCTTTTGGAACGCAGATTTTGGTGGGGACCATGTCGCATCTGCAAAGCCCTCCAAAGTTAGCAGAACTAGGCGAAACTTCAAGAAGTCGCCCATTTTGGATTAACACCAATCAGGATCATCTCATCTAGGGGTGTACTGTGCATTTTGGATGACAGGTGTTCAGTAGGTTTTTTTTTAGCATTGGGCAATGAAAAAATTGGGGGGGGAAAGACGCAGTTCGGGGTCATTGTTTTTTGAGTTTCATTAATTGTTTACAGCATCTCCGTGTAGTGTAAATGATGTGATAAAATTTAATACTGGGGTCGGATACCACTTACATATTATATGTATTTTATATAGTTTTTTCTGTTTCTATTACTTTTAACAGTAGACAATACGTATATAAAAGATTGCGTTTTTATGTTTGTCCTATTCTGACAGCCATGAACTTTTTTATGTCTTTGCTGTGTGCAGAGGCGGGGTATGCTTGTTTTTTGCGGGTGAGTTGAAGTTTTTATTGGTACCATTATGGGGGTGCATATGATGCTATTATCACATTATATTAAGGTTTTTCTGAGATGTTTTGAACGTGAAAATACAGCGAATCTTGGTAGTGTTTTGTTATTTTTTATTTTTTATAGCGTCAGTGTACGGTATATTGACATGTGGTAGTTTAATCTCAGCAGGTCAATTCGATTACACGATTAGCCCATTAGTATCATTTTTTATGTTTTACTGCTTTTATACAATAAAAAACATTTTATTGCAACCAGTGAGAAATACGTTTTGCCCATCGCAATAGTCTGGAGCCAAAAATTTTGTAAATTTTTTTCTGTGCTTGGGCTGTGTAGGGAGTGTTTTTTGCGAGATGAGTTAGACGTTTTTATTAGTATCATTTTTGGGGGACAGGGCTTTTGGATATCGCTTTTTTAAAATCCATTTTTTGGAGGCCAGGGGTGAATAAAAATACTGCAATCCTAGTAGTGTTTTTTGATTTGTTAACAGGATCCCGTGCCGTATTCGTGATAAGTTGGCAATTTACTCTTTTGGGTCGCGCTACGATTATGTCGATACCTTAATTTATTATAGTTTTTTTATGTTTGACGCACTGTTAAAAAATAGAGAAAAAAGTTGTTTTTTAGTGTGTGTAAAAACAATATTTGTATGCATCGCTATCCGTCTGAGAGATATACATTTTTTATTTTTCCGTTATTACAGAGCTGTAAGGACTTTTTTTGCGGGATGAACTGACGTTTTAATTGGTCAACTTTGGCGTTTCTAGAGTTTCTTGATGGTTTTTATTCCCTTTTAAGTGCTGCGGGGATGAACACCTAATCTTACCCCCCCCCCCCCCCCCCACCCCCCCCCCTCCCCCCCCCAATATAAATATTTTTATATCCCCCCCCCAGAACCAAAACCAACTCTCTGTGATTGTTTTTTTTGTTTTGTTTTTACACGGCGTTCAAGTACGGGTTAATTAACTTGACAAGATTTATTAGGGAAGGTCGTTACGCACGCGGCGATGCCAAAAATATGGGTACTTTATTTCATTTTTGATCTTTTTTTTGGGCGACTTTGGCGTTTGTAAAGGGGAAAAGGCTTGGTTGTACGTAGTATTTTTTATTTTATTTTTCGTGTTTTACTTTGTTTTTAACTTTTTTTTTACTTTTTATTACTTTTTCGCACATTTTTATTTTACTTTCCCCATAGGGAATTTTGAGGAGAGATCCAAACGACTGGGAATGTATTGTATACGTCCAAGTCGTTAAAGGGGTTAATGTTGATTTCTCTGGCAGATGCTCTATTCCATGATCTACTGCATGACTTATAGCTTTAAGCTTAAAATCAGCATCATAAGCATGTCTCTTAACAGGAGGCATTTTTCGGGTAGTGGGTATAAAAAATTTACAGTACGGTATTGAATGCACAGACAATGTTGAAACACAGATATTCTGCACACAGAGCTGTACGTATCACCGCACGTAGTGACGCTTCTGACTATGGTAGCCGTATAGGCCATTCTTCATTTTTTCATGCCGTATTGCCGCCGCGGATTGCAGCCGCAATACGGCCGGATATAAAATGGTCCTGCCACTTATTGTGCCTTATTCGGAATCACCCGCTGTAAAGATGGGTTTGTAATTCCGGCGCGAAATACGCGCCAGTGGCACTTATTTGCAACTGATTTTGCAACTATTTGTAACTGATTTCGAACGTAATTTACTATTGTAAATCAGTTGCAAATCAGTTACAAATCAGTGTCACTAAATTAGCTGTAAATACGTTCTGAACAAAGACTGAAAACTGAAAGTGATGAATTGATTCATATATAAGGCGCACCGGACTATAAGGCCGTGTTCACACGGCTTATTCCCGACGGATTTGTGCGCCGTATTGAGCGCACAAATCCGCCGTGAATAAGGGGCGGGACGGGGCGGGGCCGGAGCGCCGCTCCCCCGCCCCATAGACAAAGCAATATTTATGGCGCGTACGCGCCGTAAATAATGTGCATGTCACTTTCTCCCCCCCGCGGCAGATTCGCCGAGCGGGGAGGAGCGACGGATTCCACTGTTCTCTATGAGAGCAGTGGATTACCGTAATTGCTGCTGCGGATTGGCGCCGTACTGCAGCGCAAAATCCGGCGCGCAGTACGGCGCCAATCCGCGGCAAAATAAGCCGCGTGAACGAGGCCTAAGGCGCACTTTCGATTTCTGAGAAAATCTTAGGCTTTTATGTGCGCCTTATAGTCCGAAAAATACGGTAGTTGCCTATATAGTGGGTGACATATCTGCCTACTTGGGAATCTATAGACTTGCCAACCTACTAGGAAGACCTATATACTTATCCATATACTGGTGGTACCTATATAACTACCTACCAGGGGACCTATTTATCCACCAGCCTACTGGGGGGCACTATATAACTACCTTCCTATTGTGGGACCTATATAACTCCCACCTACCTACTGAAGGGACGTTCCTAGCTATTGACAGTGCCTATATACCTACTGTCAGGGTTGGCTTACCAAGGGGCAAACCAGAGATGTGGATCCTCTGGCCCACCGCAAGCGATGGTATAAGCCACGCCAGGGAGCGGGGTCGAAGTAGGTCCGGTTTTCACCAGAGCCCGCCGCAAAGTGGGATGGACTTGCTGCGGCGGATTACAACCAGGTCGCTAACCCTGACGTGACCTGCTTCCGGTGGCAGCCGAGGTGTTGCGTGGTACAAAATCGTGAAGCAAGCTCGTAGTCGGGGACAGGCAGGAAGGTCAGGACATGCGGCTAGGTTCGCGGTCAAGGGACGGAGGCAGAAGGTATGGTACACAGAATAATGCAAGATACTTCGGAAAGCTTCCTCTCTCGGCACAGGTCACTATCAATTCAGCAGGGCCCAAAGGCAGGGCTTAAATAGGATCAGTGCCCGGTGAAAGCCAATCACCGGCGCACTGTCCCTTTAAATTTAGATGTAGTACCGCGCGCGCACTCGGCCAGCAGCAAGACCACGCAACTGGAGCACAGCAGGAGCGCTGTGAGGTAAGGGGACAGAGCTGGGAGCACGCCCGCAGCCCGAGGACCGGGAGATGCTGCCGGGGTGCGGGTGTGCCCACGATCCGACACGGGGGTCGCAGGGACACACGTAACAGTACCCCACCCTTAGGCCTCCCCCTCCTTCTAGCCTGCAGAAACCTAGTCAGGAGGTCCCGGTCCAGATGTTATCCTCCGGCTCCCACAACCTTTCCTCAGGCCCAAACCCCTTCCAGTCAACCAAGAAAAATCGTCTCCCCCTAACCGTCTTCATGGCCAAAATCTCCTGAACTGTAAAAACATTGGTGGAGTCAGCTACAGGAGACGGGGGGCCACGGGTCGCGAGAACCGATTAAGGATGACTGGTTTCAGCAGGGGGAGCCGGAGTTTGTATGCCCCAGGGTTGATTCGTCTCAGGACTTCAAAGGGGCCTAGAATTCGGGGACTAAGCTTATAGCTGGGAATTTTGAGGCAGACATACCGGTCAGACAACCATACCCTATCGCCCGGGACAAAGGACTGAGGGGGAATCCTTTTCTTGCCTGCCTGAACTTTTATACGAACCGAGGCGTGGATTAGAGATTGACGTGTCTTCTCCCATATGGCAGATAAGTCATGGACGAGACTGTCTACCGCAGGCACATCGGAGGAGGCGGAGGGCAGTGGAAGCGGTGGACGAGGGTGCTGGCTGAAGACCACGAAAAAAGAAGATGCTCCAGCAGAATCTGATTCCAAAGAATTGTATGAAAATCCGACCCATGGCAACAAACTAGACCAATCGTCGTGTCGAGCAGACACGAAATGGCAGAGATAGGTACCCAGGACCTGATTCATCCTCTCCACTTGGCCATTGGATTGTGGGTGATAAGCAGAAGAAAAGTCCAGTTTGACTTGTAATTGCGAGCAGAAGCCCCGCCAAAATCTTGAGACAAACTGAACTCCCCGGTCCGAGACGATATGTTGTGGAAGTCCATGCAGCCGGAAAATATGTTGGAAGAAGAGATTGGCCAGACGTGGAGCGGAAGGAAGACCAGGCAGCAGAACGAAGTGCGCCATTTTGGAGAATCTGTCAGTGACCACCCAGATAACCGTATTACCGGCAGAAGGAGGTAAATTGGTGATAAAGTCCATAGCAATATGGACCTATGGACTGTTAGGAACTGGCAGAGGTTGCAGCAGTCCCGCTGGTTTGAGACGAGGAGATTTATTATTCGCACAAGTCGTACATGCTTCTACGTCTTTGGCCAAATCAGGCCACCAGTAAAAACAAGCAATAGGGGAACAAGACTTTCGAACCCCAGGATGTCCGGCTATTCGAGAACAATGACCTCAGGTCAGCACTCTTTTCCGGAGCGCAGGGCGCACGTACGTCTTGCCTGGGGGTACGCGTTGGAGGTTTACGGGAGCCGTGGATATCAGACATTCAGGAGGTACAATGTGCGGAGGAGTGGCATCTTCTTCTCCACTAACATCTAAGGCACGAGAAAGGGCATCGACTTTGACATTCTTTTCTGCCGGTCGGAAATGGCTAACGAATTAAAATGGGAAAAAAAATAGCGACCACCTGGCTTGGCGTGGGTTTAGACATTGCGCTGTTTGGAGGTAGAGGAGATTCTTGTGATCGGTGAAGAAGTTTACAGGGTGCCGAGCACCCTCCAGGAGGTGGCGCCATTCCTCCAAGGCAAGCTTAATGGCCTGTAGCTCACGATCCCCAACGGTGTAGTTTCTCTCAGCGGGCGAAAAGGTTTTGGAAAAGAACCTGCAGGTCCGAGTCTTGCCTTTAGGGCCCTTTTGGGTGAGAACCAATCCAGCCCCCACGGAAGAGGCGTCGACCTCCAAGAAGAATGGGTTCTCCATATCCGGCCGGGATAAAACAGGTGCAGAGGCGAAGGCGGCCTTTAGCTTGTTGAAGGCCTCTTCGGCGGCTGGCTGCCATAGTCTGAGGTTACCATGCTTCCTGGTGAGGGCCACAATAGGGGCTACCAATGTCGAGAAGTGCGGGATGAACTGCCTGTGGTAATTCGCGAACGTTGTATGGCCTGAAGACAGATAGGTCGAGGCCACTGAAGGACGGCAGACAGTTTAGCAGGATCCATTTTTAGCCCCTTGTTGGAGATAATGTATCCGAGTAATGGGAGGCTGGTCTGATGGAAAAGGCACTTTTCTAGTTTGGCATAGAGGTGATTGTTGCGCAAACCCTCAGAACCTGGCACACGTGGGACGGGTGGACCCAGATGGGGTGAGAAAATCAAAATGTTGTCCAGGTATACCACTACGCAGGTATATAGGAGGTCTCTGAAAATATCGTTGATGAATTCATGAAAAACCGCAGGGGCGTTGCACAGGCCGAAGGGCATCACCAGGTATTCGAAATGCCCATCCCAAGTGTTGAATGCCGTCTTCCACTCGTCCCCCTTTCTGATCCGGATGAGGTTGTAGGCTCCTTGCAGATCCAACTTGGAAATGATTCTGGCCCCCTGGAGACTGTCAAACAGTTTGGTGATTAACGGTAACGGATACCGGTTTTTAATGGTGATTTTGTTGAGGCCGCAGTAATCGATGCAAGGGCGCAGTGACCCGTCGTTCTTTTCCACAAAGAAGAAACCAGTACCCGCGGGTGAGGTAGATTTGCGTATGAAGCCCTTACGTAGATTTTCTTGAACGTAATCAGACATCGCCTGGGTCTCGGGCACAGAGAGAGAGTAAACCCTACCCCGGGGAGCACTAGTCCCGAGCAGTAGGTCAATAGGACAGTCATAGGGACGATGAGGAGGAAGAGTTTCCGCTTGCTTCTCAGAAAAAACGTCCTGGAAGTCCTGCTACTGCGCTGGTAAACCGGGTAGAGGCTTGGGAGATAGAGATAATCGTGGAGGAGTGGGGTGCACCGGGCGAGGTGCCACTAAGCAGCGAGACTGGCAGTCCTGACCCCAATGCATAACTTCGCCCGTCTTCCAGTCCAGCGTAGGAACGTGACGCTGCAGCCACGGAAGCCCCAGGAGGACGGCCAAGGATGAACGGAGTAATACGAAGAATACGATCCTCTCTTTATGCAAAGCTCCCACTTGCAGAGACACTGGTTCTGTCCGAAATTGGATAGAGTCACTCAGCAGTTGACCGCTACCCGAGATGATCAGGGGCTGATCTAAGCGGACCACCGGGAGGCGATACTTAGTCACCAGGGTAGCGTCCATAAAATTACCAGCTGATCCAGAGTCCAGGAAAGCGGCTACTTGGAACAAAATTCCGAAACTGGTAGTGATCTGAACCGGCAGAGTGAGATGAGGAGAGGAATTGCTCACACCTAGGGACAACTCTCTCACGAAGCCTAGGTGCGTGCGTTTCCTGGACATTGCTGGTGAAGCGGACAGTCCCTGCGGAAATGTTCAGGGCTGCCGCAGTAGAGACAGAGGTTCTCCTCGTCGTCGTGATAGCTCTTGCGGTGTTAGTTGAGCCCTGTCCACCTGCATGGTTTCTTCCACGTCCGGCTGTGAAGGAGGCCGTAGGAACAATGGTGCCAGATGGGGCAGACGGCGTGACCGGACAAGCTCACGTTCCTGATGAAGCTCCTCCCGTCTCTCCAAGAAGCGTGTGTCGATGCGAGTGGCTAGATGGATCACCTCACTCAAGGAAGACGGAGGATCCCTGGTGGAGAGGGCATCCTTAATCTGGCTGGAGAGACCCTTCTTGAATGTGGCACACAACGCTGCTTCGTTCCAGGCTAATTGAGAAGACAAAGTGCGAAATTGCCCCCTACGGAGGAGTTCCCTTGTTGCAGATTCAGCAACGTGGTTTCGGCTGAGGATGCGCGGGGTGGTTCCTCGAACATACTTTGGAACTCATGAAGAAAAGTGCCGAGATCAGCCGTGACGGGGTTGCCTTGGTCCCAAAGTGGAGTCGCCCAGGCCAGGGATTTTCCAGAAAGAAGACTGACCACGAAGGCCACCTTTGACCCTTCAGATGGGAACTGCCCGGCCATAAGTTCCACGTGGAGAGAGCATTGAGTGATGAAGCCCCTGCAGGCCTTAGGGTCCCCATCAAATTTCGTTGGTATGGACAACTGGAGCTTGGGGCCGGCGGACATTACCGGAGCCACTGCCACGGCAGCCGGCTGTTGCTGCTGAGTAGCGAGAAGCTGCTTCATCATAGTCGTCAGCTGGTTAAGCTGTTGCGCTTTCTGTGCGATCTGCTTAGATTGCTGGGCCACGATGGTGGTGAAATCTGAGACACTCGGAAGAGGCACCTTGGCTGGATCCATGGCCAAATCAAAGTGTCAGGGTTGGCTTACCAAAGGCCAAACCAGAGATGTGGATCCTCTGGACCACCGCAGGGAGCAGAGTGTAAGCCACACCAGGGAGCAGAGTCTAAGTAGGTCTGGTTTTCACCAGAGCCTGCTGCAAAGCGGGATGGACTTGCTGTGGCGAATTGCTACCAGGTCGCTACCCCTGACGTGACCTGCTTGCGGTGGCGTGGTACAATATCGTGAAGCAAGCTCGTAGTCGGGGACAGGCAGGAAGGTCAGGACAGGCGGCTAGGTTCTCAGGAGCGCTGTGTCTGCTATAAGAATGACAGCTCTCAGGAGCACTGTGTCTGGTGTAAGAATGCCGGCTCTCAGGACCGCTGTGTCTGCTGTAAGAATGTTGGTTGTCTGGAGCGCTAAACCTGCTGAAAGAATGTCAACTCTCAGGAGCGCACCGTGTCTGCGTTAAGTTAAAACGTGAGCTCTCAGGAGCATTGAGCGCTAAATCTGCCATAAGAATGCTGGCTCTCAGGAGCGCTGTGTCTGCTATGAGAATGTTGGCTCTCAGGTACACTGGATATTCTGTAGGAATGTCGACACTCAGGAAGGAGCACTGCGTCTGTGCTACATTAAAATATGAGCTCTTAATCGAGGTGTGTGTGGCTTCTGTCAGATTGTTTGCTATTGCAAGACGTATTGTATATAAGAGCGTACAAACTTATAATTATATGTATACAGCAATAAGCAGCAGGACAGACGTGATCCAGCGAGATATCCGATCGCCACTCGTGGGGTCAGGAAGGAATTTTTTCCCCCCTAAGTGATAAATTCCCGGGGTGTCTTCGCCTTCCTCTGCATCTTTTGGTCCGGTGGCTCTTAATTCAGGACAGTGGTGGACCGGCCGGAATGACGGCCGCAGCTTTTGTAGTCTCCACCTGGCCTGAGCTGAGAAGTCACTGTGATCACTTTCATTTAGTAAAGTCCAGTAATATTTCATTACAATGTTACTTATTGTCATTCCAATAAAAAAAAAAGAGAATAAAAAATTCCAATAAAAAAGAGAAGAAGAAATATAAAATTGTGTGCTGTGTGGTTTTTTTTGTCTGGATTTCTCTTTCCTGAGTTATCATGATCAGAGTGATCGCCGCCGCTCAATGCTCCAGAGCTAGAGCTAGACTCGACTGCTGGTCTATTATATAATAAGGTGTATCATCCCCTAACACATGGCGGCAGTGGCTGCAGGAGCGGCAACTATAGGGGTCTCCATATACAGAGAGCAGGTAACACACCACCCACTGGGATGTCATCAGCTCCTTCCAAGGTATACCATGGGTGTTATGGGGGAATTTGCATCACAGGTGTTATGGGGGAAGTTACATCATATGGGGTTATGGGGTCACTAACATTGCATGATACATCCTCACTTCTACATAACATACTGCCTGAAAAAATACTGAAGACTGGGTCAAGAAGAGCCAGAGGATACGGAAAAGGGGTGTGTCAATACAAAACACAATACATTCACAGGGGCGCGAGTCAAGTAGGTGAGATTTCGGCACCTAAAATTCCCCATTTGTGCCCCCTTGCTATGCTATTATGCCATCTTGCAGATACAGTGGTCCTTATTTATCAAAACTGTCTAAGTGTAAAACTGTTTGTTGCCCATATCAACCAATCAGCGCAGCTTTCATTTTTTTAAACTGCTCTGGCAAAATGAAAGCTGCTCTCTGGTTTTTATGGGCTCTTACTGCTAGAAAGTTTTGATAAATCAGGCTCAATGAATATATAAGGGCACCGGGCTGGTGACAGGTTCCATTAACCCTTTCACACCCTGCGCTATAAGTATACACGGCAGCGACGTGAAGAGTGTCACTCGCTGAGCCCACTCGGCGCCATTGAGGGAGAAGTTGCTGCCTGTCTGATAAGGAGAGATGGCCACTAAGTGTAAGTGCTCCTCCCGTTAGCTGTAAAGGTTGTGTGTGTGTGTGTATAGAAGTGCATGGGCTGACAGGTGCAATGGTGGAGAGTGGGGGAGGGGTATCACTGTTCTTCATCTTAGGGCTTGTTCACACAGAGTTTTCACTCCGTGTTACAAGAGCTTTGTAGATCCATTTTGGGGACCGACAGAGCAGACCCCAAGACGGATCTAACAATTAGCAGTGACTTTATCACTGCTCACTATTAGGAAGACGCAGCGGCGTTCAGATGACAGATCGCCGCTGCGTGTTTCAAAAGCGCCGCTCGGGTCCGTCTTGAAAAGCATTGACATCTAATTGTTTAGATCCGTCTTGGGATCCGCTCTGTCGGTCCCCAAGACAGATCTACAAAGCGCTTGTAACAGAGTGAAAATTCTGTGTGAACAACCCCTTAATTGTGCAAAGGTACAGGAGACCATCCAGGTGTTAGCACTGCCAGCTAGGAGCACATGCTTCCTCCATAGCAGACAGTGGACTGTAGTGTCACATAGCATACACTGGACTTTTTCACATACCATACAGTGGATTGTAGTGTCACATAGCATACAATAGACTCTAGTATCGCATAGCATACAGTGGAGTCTAGTATCGCATAGCATACAGTGGAGTCTAGTATCGCATAGCATACAGTGGAGTCTAGTATCGCATAGCATACAGTGGAGTCTAGTATCGCATAGCATACAGTGGAGTCTAGTATCACATAGCATACAGTGGACTGTAGTGTCACATACCATATAGTCAGGGGCGTAACTAGAGAAGCCTGGGCCCCATAGCAAACTTTTGGATGGGGCCCCCTCTCCCCCCGCCTCGCCTGCTTCCCCGACCACGAACATTTAACGGGACCTCTTAAGTCATGCAATTACTACATAATACAAGAAGTGATTACCTCACCATACATATCACCATTATACTGCTACCAAACAAATCCCACTATACCCAGTCCAACATTACCAATAACGTTACTACATATGGACCGGATTATACCGCCAGAACAAGACCACAAATTATCACCGCATAGTGACTAATACCCTTATACTATTACTGAATAAAGATGAATATTACTGCCATATAGTGGTAAATACCAGTGTACACAGGTGCACTACAGACTGTATGTTACCTCCATTCAGTGACCAGATAGTGGTAGACACCAGTGTACACAGACTCTGCAGACATATAAGTGATTACAGTGCAGTTACATCTTGTGACTCACAAGTGAGGTTTCTCTACTGAGCCGTTGACTTCCCTTTTGTTCTGCATCCGTTCCCGACCACAATGAAGACTTCTCCCGGCCACCTCTCGTCCCTGCAGATTTGGACACAAATATCTTAGATTCTTCACTTTTACAGCACCTCACTCCCTGGGCTATAGGGGTCATATAGGTAGGAAGGCAGGGTTTAGATAGTTATAGGGGCTCCATAAAAAGTAAAACAGGGAAAACCCCCAGGGGGCTAATAGGTAGGCAAGCTTTAGGGAGGCTATAGGGGCTATACAAGCAGGCCTTTTGAGGGGGTATAAGGCTATACAAGGGAGGCTTAGGGGGCTACATAGGCAGGCTTAGGAGGGGCTACGTAGGCAGGGTTAGGGGGGCTACATAGGCAGGCTGGGGGGCTATATAGGGAGGCTTAGGGGGGCTACATAGGCAGGCTGGTGGGCTATATAGGCAGGCTGGTGGGCCATATAGGCAGGCTGGTGGGCCATATAGGCAGGCTTAGGGGGGGATACATAGGCAGGCTGGGGGGATACATAGGCAGACTGGGGGAATATAAAGGCAGGCTTAGGGGGGATACATAGGCAGGCTGGGAGGCTATATAGGCAGGCTTAGGGGGGATACATAGGCAGGCTGGTGAGCTATATAGGAAGGCTTAGGGGGATACATAGGCAGGATTAGGGGGGGATACATAGGCAGGCAAGGCAGGGAAAATAAGAAATAACTTACTTCCGTGCACGCTCCCTCGATGCAACGCACAGCACGAGTGGCGCGATCATGTGACGTAATCGCGCCGCCCACGTGATCACTGAGAGCTGGCGCCTGCTATCAGGAAGAGTAGCAGAGCGGAGCCGGATGCGCTCCACTCTGTTACCACGGGACAGCGCTGCCTTTGGACGCTCAGGCCGGAGGCCCCGGGCGTTCAGAGGCAGGATGTGCCGGCCCCTCAGCTCCGCGCCCGCCATAGTGAACTGTTATGATCACTGCCGGCAGGCACAGGAGTGGCATAACAAGGGTAGCAGTCGTGGTAACTGCTGCCCCGGGCCCCGTGGCAGCTGCTACCCCGGTACTTATGCCCCTGCATATAGTGGACTGTAGTGTGATAGCTTACAGTGGACATAAGTGTCACATAGCAGACAGTGGAGTTTAGGGTCTCGTAGCTTTCAGTGGATTGTAGTGTCACATAGCATACAGTGGACTCTAGTATCACATAGTATACACTGGAATTGTCTAGTAGCATATAGTGGACTTTAGTGTCACATATTATGCAGTAAACCTTAATGTCACATAGCTTAAATTGGACTGTAGTGTCACGTAGCATGCAGTGGACTGTAGTGTCACGTAGCATAGAGTCGTTCCATAGCACACAGTGGATTGTACGGTCACATAGCATACAGTGGAGTTCAGGGGTTCGTAGCTTTCAGTGGATTGTAGTGTCACATAGCATACTGTGGACTTTAGTGTCACATATGCAGTGGATTTTAGTGTCTCAGGGCATACAATGGACTTTATTGTCACATACTATACAGTGGAGTTTAGTGTCACATAGCATAAAGTGGAATGTAGGGTCACATAACAGTGAACTGTAGTGTCTCATAGCAGACAGTGGAGTTTAGTGTCTCATAGCGTTCAATGGATTTTACAGACACATAGCATACAGTGAACTTTAGGGTCACATAGCATATAGTGGACTTTAGCGTCACATACCATACAATGGATTGTAGTATCACATAGCATACAGTGGATTTTAGTGTCACACAGCGTGTAGTGGATTTTAGTGTCAATAGACCACACCATATGAGGGATTTGATGAAGCTGGCTGTATCTGCAACCCACTGTGCGATTGCAGGGTGCTGATGGTAGCCATGACAGATGGAGACCTAACATCGGCCTCTGGTGTGTTATGTAAGCCTTCTAGGCTGACTGACAGTTATAATACATTGGAATATAATCAGGTAATGCAATTTATTAGAATAGAGTTTGTGTCCACTCAAGTCCCATATTGGATCAATTGTTAAGAATGTTGTGTAAAAAAACAAAACAAAACCCACACCACCCCTTCCCCATTATAAATGCTATAGATACAGTATCTCACAGAAGGGAGTACACTCCTCAGAGTTTTGAAAATATTGTATCATATTGCACAACACTGAAGATGTGATACTTTGATACAATGTAAAGCAGCCAGTATACAGCTTGTATAACAGTGTACATTTGATGTGTCCTCAAAATGACAACACACAGGACTTGCATAGAACATTACTGAGCTGACACTTTCAGGCGCAATGTGAACCCAGCCTACAGGTACCATCATTAATCTAGCCATTCAAGGGGTTTCTTACCACATCAATTAGCTTTAAATATATAGGCGAAGGCAAGAAAAGATTATTACCAAATACATTGCTGTTCTGATTTTGCTCTCTTTTAGAATTCGAGCAATTCTTATTTCCTATTTGTTCTACTCAGGCTTCCCTAGATTACCAATCACCTCTCTCTGGTCGGGATGGTGTCTTCATCCCCAACTGTGTCTTATTAGCAGCACAGGAGCCTTTTGCCCTGCTCTTAAAACGCCTCCAACAACAATTTCCTACTGAGAGTATGTACAGATAGTTTATTGTGACACACACAGGTACGCGCCGCAATATGATTCAGTAGTGCTGTTGGAAGTACGGCCAGCCTAGTGCATACTTTCAACCATCATCTGAACAACAGAGGTTTTACACAGCACTCAGTGAGTGCTGTACTTGTCAATTGATTTTACGGTATATGCGGAGCATACTTTGACTCAATTACGCACCAAAGTACACCCCGCAAAATACGTTGTGTGAACATACCCTAACAGGATCAGCTAGGAATAGCAGAGCTGATATGTCAATCATTACTGTAGAACCGCCCACAGCCAGACCATGAATTGGGAGTCTGACTATGGCTGTGGCTCTATAAAATAGCATACGGAGACAACCAATACGTTTAACCCCTTAAGCCGAACGCCTGAAAAGTAGTTAATGACCAGAACATTTTTTTTTAGTTTTTGCCTCCTTGCGTTTCAACAGTTGTAACTTTTTATTTTTTCAATGACGCAGTTGTATGAGGCCTCGTTTTATTCGAGACAAGTTGTACTTCATGAGGGAATAGTTTAAGTTCACTTATAAATAATTGCAGTATTTTTTTATTTTTTTTTACACCATTCAGATTTCACACGTAATAACTTGTTAGATTAATTCTACAGGTTATTACGGTCATATGGATACCAAATATGTGTAGGTTTTTTCGTGCGTGTAATTTATGCACAATTATTTTTTATTAAATATTTATTTTTATTTTATTTAATTTTTTACACTTTTTTTTTTTTACTCCCATGAAGGGAGAACTGTTTAACATTTTTTAAATTTTTTTTTACACTTAGTAATGTATTAGCATATTCATATATGCTAATACATTATAATCTGTGTCAGTCTGACACAGGCAGTGATTAGGACAGCACACAGTGTGTCCTAGTCACTGGCTTAGTACACAGACAGCTCTGGGGCCATGCTAGGTCCCCAGAGCTGACTGCAGCTGTTCCCCGAGCTTTGTCGGGTCACCGGGTGTTCCGATCACCCGACAGAGCAGGGGAACCCTGTGTTTGCGCTGCGGTAATGCACCGCCACAATCAAAGAGTTAAAGCAACGGGTTGCGGAGGTTCCCTCCGCTCCCCGGTGCTCACAGAACATGCTCTGGGATCAGGGCTGTGTAGTACAGCCCCTATCCCAGCGCAGCTGCGGCGCTGGACGCCGCAAACCCCGAGGTCTACAGCGACGCCAAGAGACGTCGCTGCAGACGAACGACCTGCACCGGCCGCCGTCTAAAGTCGGCGGGCGGTCGTTAAGGAGTGTTCTGGGAGTTAAAAATGCTCGCTGGCCCATTGGGGCATGGTAAACAATAGAAGAGGAGACTCGTACTTGCCTCTTGGAGACTCCCATTCATCCCCGGCATCAGGTCCCTTCATCTCCGCTGAAGCAGTGAACAGCCATCGTTCATCTGACAGGTACAACCAATCATGAGCCAGAGCTTTCATGTGCACATGATCTTGTGGCCTGTGATTGCCTGCGCCTACCACATGAACAATGTCCATTTACTGCTTCAGCGGGAATGAAGGAACTGGACACTGGGGATGAACAGGAGCATCCGGGAGATAAGTAGGAGTCTTATCTTCTATTATTTAATATGCCTGATGGACCAATGAGTATTTATTTTAACTCCCAGCACACCCCTGTAACTCCCACAGGCGGTCAGGTGCTGTATGTATGGAGATATTCAGCACATTGCCTTTGGGACAGAACACCAACATACATATAAATTTATGCAGCTTTTTTCCATTCACTTCACTAGAACCGAGTCACAATACCAGACACAACCAATAAACAGGTAGGGCGCTGTTTCTGCAACATAGACGTCTGTCAGGGTCACTGCTGCCATAGTGAAATTGTGTGAAATCAAATAATGTCAGGTAAGAAGTAGATCTTATTGCATATGGTCCTTTAGACCCATCAGTAACTTTGGTCTGGTACCTTCTTGTGATCATATCTCATCACATTTTCAGTGCTCTATTGTCTCCCATTAAACAATGGCAGAATTTCCAGCCAATCTGAAAAATAAAAAAATGGACTCTACTTGGATTTGGTCAATGTCCAACAAAATCAGTCAAATTTCTGGAAAAAAGAAATCTTTATTCTGAAGGAGAAAATGCAAGTAACAAGAAACCACAGACATCAAGCAAATATATTCAAGTTTAAGAAATAACATTTTCATGTTTTTCTTGCTGCTTTCGATTTCCGGAGAGAACAAGATTTACAACATGATCCAAGCAGCTAATTGTGAGTACTATGTACAATAGCTGAGGAGTGATCGACTTCTTACAATCTGTGCTGTCCCGTGGCACAATCACGTTACAGGACCGAGGACATTAAACTTCCTATGAAGCATGGAACAAATGGACAGAAAGCTAGAGACACACTCCCATCAAATGACTGCAAGACAAAAGAGAAATAGAAAAAAAAATCCCAAGTTTTTTCTAAGCGTCGTTCAAAATGGCACAATGCTCGTCATAATTCCTACAGATTTGGCTTAAAACATCAGCTAAACTGGTATTCAGAACACAGGCACAGCTATCTACAGTAATTGACAGAGTCAGGCAACCGTTTATTGCAAGATGAGCCCACATCGCTCATTTCTACCGGCGCAGGCCTATTCTTGTGCTGACGCTGTTAATTACATATTACATGCAACATAGAACACAAAATAAAATGATGAGGCTTTTGTCAAGGCTTTGCTGAGTTTATACAGTTTATTAAAAAAAAAAAAACGCTCATGACATAGTGAGTCCGTCCTTGATCATCACAGAACACAACCATCTTTAGGGACGGTTTCAGACCCAAAAAAATGGTTGCTTGTATAGAGCGGACAGGAGTATGCTAATGGAATGAAAATATTCCATACTTTGAAGAAATCTAATTTAAAGGGATTTTGCCACGAAGTAAAATTGACGTGGGAAGCTTGCAAATTAAATAATAAACATTTTCACCTTTCATTATTATTAAAAATTCTAGACCGTTGTTGTTTTAGCTGCCCTTTTAGTGAGCCATTGTTCACAGCTCATCTCCAGGGGACACGACCTGGGCCGATAGCTCCTCAGTCCTGGTCGCACATGCCCAGACATAACCTCTTCTCTCAGACAGCTACTGAGTGTTCAAACCCCGGGTGCTGTCATTCTGCTCCTGTCCTCTGTTCTCCTTATTAATTAGTCAAACAGTGCAAATAAATTAAAAAAGAATCCTCAATCAGGTCTGTGTATTGATAAAGAAAAAAAAATCCACAGGTTTGGTTCCTGCAGGGATTTGAACCTAGACCCCTTGTGTCGGGAGGTAAAAAGCATTACCTCTAAACTACAGTTTAACTACTTGTACCTCTGTAAATAAACAGACCTTTCTTTGACTAGAGAGAGGAAAGGCCTGGTGATGTCATCCTGCTGGGTCACATGATCTGCAATTCAAACAAATCACACACGCCCCCTTCTGAGCACACAGAGCTGAAGAGCTGAATGCAGGAGGTATGAGATGAGATCGTGGCAAAACCCCTTTAAAGGTGCTAAGAATGAACACTAGAATTTAAAGGGGGTTGTCTGGTTTCAAAAACCCATTTTCAGATATCCTTTTTAGGGACTTCTAAATGAATAAGGCTAGGTCTACACAGCTAAGGTTTTTAGTTGAATTTCTGGCAGATTCATTATTTAGAATCTGCCTAAAATCCGACTGTAACCAGTGCCCCATAGACAGCAATAAAAAAAAATTTGTGCTGTAATCTATACAGCACAGTTTTTTCCCGGTCAGGTTTGAAATCCGCCGGATTTTAAAACATGCTCTATCTTTCGCTGGATTCCTGTACATTCATTGTACAGGGCCGATGGCAAATCCGTAAACTCGCACCAAAAACTGCTGTCCGGCGATGTTAAAATGCTGTTGTATTTTGGACACCATTTTAACATTGCTATGTAGACATAGTCCTGAATAAGGGAACCCGCTTTAGGCCAACTTTCATACCATCTCTGGCTGGAGGACCCAAAAAGTCAGTGCATTACATGTACAGCCTACTGATTTTAATGGTAACCATGTAATGCTTAGTTTTCTCTAGGGTGGCGCTGCAGGATAACTGAACATGTGCTATCACGTTTCTCTGCAGCTCACAAGCTGACCACTATGGGTCCCAGTAAGGGTATGTTCACATGGCTTATTGGGGCGCGTACAGATCGGCGCGTACTCCCAAAGCATGGGGGTCCGACACCCGGCCAGCCCCACTGACATGCATTGTCAGCGACGTGTGAGCGCCGTGAACAATTCACGTCCCTTCTCTCCCCGGGCGTACAATATGATCCTATCGCATAATTCATAGCTCTCTATGAGAGCTATGAATTACCGTAATTGCGGCGCGCATTTCGCCATGTATAAAGCACAATACGCGCCGAAACGTGCGCAAAAATAAGCCGTGTGAACATACCCTAACGGGGCAACTTATGACCAGCTTATATTCAGTGAACGCTTCCACCAAACAGAGATTGTAAAAAGCAGACAGTCCCTTTAGAGGTGGCTTCACACACAGCATTTTTTTTTTGTTCCAGGCCGGGCTTTTTACCCCCCTTCCTGACCACACACATTTTTCATTTCCTTTAGTACATACGGGTTTGAACATAGTATGAACATATTCTATACATTTTTTTGCTTTTTTTCTGTGATACCTTAGGCTTTATTTTTGTCATTTTTACATTAGATTTTTCTTTTTAATAATAGAAGGGAAAATATATATAAAAAAATTTTTTTTAGAATAAATTAAATGACTGTTTATTTTTGTATTATTCTATTTTACACATTGTGTCTCCAGTAATAGGGTATTTGTATATAACTTTTTTTTTTGTTGTTGTCGATTTCCCTTGTAACTGGAGCTGATAAATTAGCTGAAGTGGCAGAGGAAATATAACCCTATGAAGTCAGTGTAGAGCTTATCTGGGTCTAAGGCCATGTTCACACGGCTTAAAATGGGCCGTATTTCGGTCCGTAATTACGCGCCGAAGTGCGCCAATTACGGGCCGAAAACGGCCCATTCATTATGGTAATTCACAGTTCTCATAGAGAACTATGGATTACGTCTCCTCTACCCGCCCGGCGAAGCCGCCGGGCGGGGAGATAATTGACGTCACTTTCTAGCGGCGTGTACGCGCCGCTAGCTGTGATTGTCTATGGGCCGGCGAAGTGCCGGCCCCCCGCTCACTCCCCCGCTCCCGTCCACATGGCGTAATTGCGGGGCGAAATTACGCCCCGCAGTTAAGCCGTGTGAACCTAGCCTAATACGACCCAGCAGCTTATGCAATTATCGAGCCCTGGCAGTCACATGACCACTGCTGCTGGATGAATTTCTGCCTATCTATGTATATGGCGCTTAACGAGCACTGTATACACAACAATCGAGAAGGCAGGGACGCCATTTATCTCTGAATGTCCATTCAGAGATAAATGACCACTGCTGGATGCTGCGTAGTTAAAGAAGCCACTGAAGTTTTTAGAGCCAGAACCATAAGTGGATTTAGGGTATGTTCACACGCGCTTTTTGGACCGTATTCTATTCCTTTGACGCTCAGGAATCAGCTCATAAAATCTTTAATTCTTCTGTCTTTGAATAAAATGTAAAATACACCTTGTCGTTCACATGAAGTGTATTTCACAAGCATAATTGTGAGAGGTTTTTCGGACGCAATTACATCCGCAAATTAAATGACATGTCGGTTCTTGAGGCGGTAACGCAAGTAAAATCACCATAGGAAAAAATGGGGGATAGGATTTTTCTAAATACGTTTCAAAATATGCCTCTAATCAGACGTTCTTTGAAGCAGATTTGGAGGTAGATTTTGAAAAGTAGGTTGTTTTTTGGGATAAAAGTTTAAATTTGGTCTTACAATGACATATACTGTATTCTGTTTTGTACTACTTTATATCTGACCAATAAAAAGTTTATGGTTTAAAAAAAAAAAAAATTTGGGATCCACTTCTGGGTTCGGCTCAAAAAACTGCATCAGCATTTTTCTAAAACATACTGGGCATAATTTATCAAAACTGTCTAAAGGGGTGTTCACACGGCGTACTTGCAGGATGTACTTTGGGGCGTAATTGTGCTGCAATGCGCCCGAAGCACACCCCACAATTACGGTAAAATGTGCTATGATTTTACAACGTATTCCCTGTGCTGAGCGCCGAGAGAAAGAAGTGACCTGTTACTTCTTTGCAGCGCATATGCGCCAAGGACTTGGTGGATGAATGGGGGCTGGGCAAGTGAGCTTAAGAAGTATGCGCTGGGCAGCATGTACTTCTAATAACAGCAGGCATAGAGCAATGCGCACACTAAAAAAGTGTGTTACCCATAGCAAACAATAAACCGCTTTGGATAGATGAAAGCCGAGCGCTGGTTGGTATCTATGGGCAACAAAAACCATCAGACCCAGAGTGTGTGAAACCACCCTACAAGGGTTCCCCTACACCTTGTAAACATTAAAGCATTAATTTTATAGGTAATCGATTTGCCAAGGTTAATGGCAGGACAACCCCTTTAAAATACATTTTTGTGAGAAAAAAATAAAATCACAAATCACCACGATTTCCCATCATCCGCTCACAGCAGTTTATATGTCTAAGTCCTAACCCACTATATAACTTTTTCCATATAAGTATACATAATATACACTGTGCTAAGTAAAATAGCTCTCGTAAATCCTGACCACTCTTGTGACTACAGAGCACAAAACAAATGAACACTACAAAAATAAATAAAAAAACAGCTCCGCAGTCACAGAGCACGATAGATAATGTGCTTATCCGGTTTAAAAGAACATACAACTCATAAGCATATGATGCTTACCTCTACACAAGTTCGTAAATTTTAGATATTTTTTTCGGGGGCAACAACAAAGAGTCCTTCATAGAAACACAACATGGTACACAGATCATGGTTATTTAATGGTAAAGCTTGCCAGACAGGACAGAGCCATAAAATAAACCTTTTGTCCCCATTGCCTAGTGTCCTTTCCCTCTTGCCCTGCATTTAAAGGGCATGTCTAAGAAGAAGTGTCATTTAACAGTTTATATAATCAGTCCATATTATTTAATAACTCGATAGCTTATCTTGATTTGGAGTTATAGCCTGTACCATAATTCAGAGCCGCACTTATTATTCTGCTGCTGCAGTTAGAACCGGTAAACAACCACGCTGTCAGACGTCACGTGCATGTGAACACCTTGGCCTATGATTGGCTGCACATAGCACGTGAACCGGGATGAAACAGGAGCGTCACGGAGGTGAGTATAGCTTTTTTTTTTCTATTTCTAAATCATACCCCATCGGACCATCGAGCTTTTGTAATTTCTGGACAATCCCTTTAAGTTAAGCTAATACCCAATCAATTTACCATGGTATAGAAAAAGACCACTATTTATATAAAATGAGTGTGTGTTTGAGTGTGATTGGGTTTATCGGACCCTCTCCTCATCTGCAGAACACTATCACCCGTTTAGGGTATTTTTAGAAGTTCGCTTCTACTAGAGTCCCCTGATGAACCCGAGTAATATCTTCACAGGGAAAATGCATCAGGACAAGACGTGTTTTGGACGCTTCTTAGCGTCTACCAGAGACAGCCATCGATAAGTGTGGTTACTCTTTTTGTTCCAATTTTTGTGACAGAGGTTTGATATGGCAAGATTAGGGTAAGGCAAAATTTGGGCCCCTAAAAATCCCTTTTCAATATGCTATTGTTACCCTGTCAATGTCTATGAAGTTTGGGGTTTCTTGCATGTTCGAGTAGGTTTTACCACCACTAAGGGGAGCATCAACCTAACGCACAACAGTATTGTGAGTGCTAAGATATTATAATTTCCTTCATTTAGTTATTGATACTTTTAAATAAGATTGAATAAGTCTTATATTTTACGGTTAGGGCCAATTTGCAGTGATATTCTAGTGATAAATGTATTATCATACTGTGATTCGTTTAGCTCCATTCCTATAACATAGTGGGACGGGGTTTTTTCTTCTGTATCAGATTAGAGTATGGTGCCTGGTGAAGAGGTGACCAAAAATGCAAGCAACTAAAGCAAGCTCTTGGCAGATAGGAAGCAAGCATGGATTAGAAGAGATTTTAACTCTAAAGTCTACAACATTTTAAATGCAGCTCTGGAATATTATGCAGACTGTAACTCAGACTCAATGCAGGATGCAATGAATTTATATACTAATTAATGTAGATTAGGACTATACATAATCTGTACAAAAGGTGACATGCCCTTAAATTTGCATATGTAATGAAGGCTTGTGCCATTTAATTTATCATCAGAAGTGTAAAAATAGGATCTACTGTTAGACTATGGCTACATTGCATTGGACAAAAAACGGCCGAAAGCGGCCTTTTTTCTCTGATGCAGGACTACGTTTTTGTCACGTTTTGCGCAAAAATCATAGTCGCTTCTGTTTTTTTTTTTTTTTTCCTCACCCTTTTAAAATTTAATACTTATGATGGAACCTGAGAAACTAAAAGTACGACATAGGAAAACGATCATATTTTTGGCAGTTTTAGGATTGCCGAAAATACAATCGTTTCAGGCACCCAAACAATAAAACATGTCTATGGGCTTGCCTGAACATTGGTTTTTTTCGGGGGTTTTCCAAATCCAAAAAGTTCCGGGAAAAAATATCGTAAAGCTATGCAGTGTAGACATAGTTTTACATATGTCCACTGTCACTAGTTTTGTACTTGGTTGTTATAGGCAGCTAACAACCCGCCTCTTGATAACATGTACCAAGTAAGCGTGGCACCAGCACAATTCAGCCCTTACTACTTTGTCCATGCTAGATCTAGGAAGCGATATACAATTAAATTTCCTCAGAGTAAGCAAAAATTCCAGAACTTGGTGCAACTAAATATATAGCAAGTGGGAATGATAAGTGACTAGACATGTGGGGGCAACACAAACATAAGAAACCTGACTACAGACCACCTCTTTGATCAGTACAATGGAAAAACATAAGGTGGCAAAAGAAAAGTTCCCGAAAATTTGTTTTGCCGCAGTCCCAAATACTAATGGACAGAGAGGATTTATGCTTCCCTGTTAATTAGGTATGGTCGTGAGTACCAAAATGAAATCTTACCAAAAGTGTTAAACAGTCAAGTAATAGTTATGCTTTAATCCAACTATTTTAAAGATCTTTTAAGCAAGTCAAACCCCAACAATTATGTTTCATGTCCTTAAAGGTTGTTCTCACTCATGATTTCATCCTAATTGGTGACTGCCTAAGCTGATTTTGAAATCAAATGGCGCGACTAGGGTTCTCGAGTCCTAAATGGTCCTTATTAGTCTCACTCTGGCTACGCCATTTAAAAGCTTGGAGAACTCAGATCACCCCAGTTCTCCTTTCGCTTGCTGTGACCATTCAAATAGCATCCACCGTGTACCACAATTTGCCTCCCATAATCTAAATAAAGATGAGGGCACCAGATTCACCAGACACAGGTTTTTAGGGAAAGCGATTCAAATAATCTCATGTGTGACAACTCCGGGCTGGCGCTTGTTGTATTTTCATGAGTTTATCTCAGTCTAAAACGTCTTGCTGCTAATTACTATTCACTGACTTTGATATTTCCTGGGGAAATCATTCATCTTCCAGATAACTGGTTAGTGAAAACAGGAATGAATGCTAATTAGGCAACTCAAAGCTAATTACAGGAAGAAATATTAACGAGCATAATAATAATTGGGCCTGGGACACAAGTTAGGCAGCCAAAGGGGAACTGACAAAGGGGCTGCTAAAATGCCTGCTCTAAATCATGGTTCTAAGGCAAAGTTTTAAAACTTTTCTGCGCCCGAAAATTTGGGAAACAGCCAACGGGGAACAAAAATTCGGGACTATAAGCCTCAGAGCCCCTGGAGCCCTAAACAATTTTCTAAAACAATAATTTTTAAAATGACAATATTGCAAAGTTTTTGTTTTTTGAAGATCTTTAAAAAAATACAACGTAGGGAACAACCCTTTAAAGGGGTTTTCCGATCCCAACATTTAGGGCATAAAACACCTATTTTAAAAAGTCTTTGTGCAAACAACAGGGGGTCGTGCTTGCGCAAAATCTCCTTTTCTGTTCAAAAGGAGTTCTCTTTGGGAATAAATTGTGATGTGCCAAAAGCCCCTACTCGTTTCTCAAGGGGAGGCTTTTTGGGGACTGTTCAAAACAATGGGGGGCCCACTTGCGACCGCACCTACCGCATTATGCAAAACCTTTCAACATCCCAAAAAATTTTAGAGATACGAACACCCCTTTAAGTGAATTCCTTATCCCTTAGTTTACCTTCAACGCAGTTTTGCTGGAAGTCTGGCACAGGTTCTCGACCCAGTGGACTACGCTAACCAGCAGCCATATGGTATCCTTCTGTAGTATGTATTGGATTTACTCCCATTGCCTGAATTATCATCTGGTCCTTACCCTGAACACCAGGAGGCATTTCCCATCAACCAAGACAAATCATCCTTTCCCCATTACTATTAGAGGGATGAGAAACTGCATTTGAAATACTGCAAGCATGCCAATACCTGCACCGGCACATAGTTGGGGGCCATTCTACATTCTTGATTTATTACATCAAGTCAAAATTTGAGCCTATACGCAATAACTAAAACCCGGTCCCAATCATCTACTATGGTGCACAGGTGTTATCTCCGGCTTTCAGGTTAGAGTCATGAAATGTAAAGACAGAAAATGTCTCATTCTTGATGAAAATGTCAGAGTGATCACATGAAAGTGGATGTAGACATATAACAGACTATAGTTTCTTTCTGCTAAATTATATATATATATATATATATATACACACACACACACACACTATATATTTTCTAACTACATTTCTTCAGACAAATTGTTTCTTGCTTTCACAGTTTGGGTAAGTATTAAAAATGACTAGTTAGTTTTCCTGACATGGCTGTGTCACTAAATACTTGCACTCCCTCCCTCCCTCCCCCCCCCCCCAAAAAAAAAATCACAATTTTGGAATATGTTTTCTCTGTATTATGTTGTTCCTCCTGGAAATGCATAAATAAATGGGACAATTGGGTGCTACCAATTCCTTTGGCAATAGCATATGTCCCTAAACACAGTCAGCACTGACTGGACAAAGTCGGTGTGTAGAGATACTCCCAAATAATAACTGGTAACGCCCAGTTGTTAATTTATACATTTCCAGAAAGAGTAAAAGCTGAATGACTAAGAAAAAGAGGATTCTAAATTGTTATTTTATAGAGAATGCAAGTATTTATTCAAATAGACGTCAGGAGAACCAACAGGTCCCCATTAAGATAAAAGATTGTGCTTTAAAACTTTAACAGCCTTAAGAGCCCTTGGTTTACTAAATTGTAATCTCCAATCTTGAAACTAGTCATAATTTTAGAAGAGTAGGGTGCACCCCTTTACTCAGTTGTTAAAGGGCTTTTCTAATATTTCTAAGAAAAAAATCTTACTACCCCAAATTGCACTAAAATAAATAACCCATACTTGCCTCTCTCATCACCAAGATTCCAACGCCGCCATAGCTCCAGTGTCCCCACCAGTCCCTCACTAATGACATCATGTTCTTGGCTTCCATGATTCAGCAACCAATCACAGGTCTCAGTGGTACATTGTCATAACAATATGACAGGTGACCTGCCCTTATTGGGTTTCGCATCATGGATCCATGAATGTGATATCAAAGGGATCCTGAGGGGACACTGAAGCTCTGGCGGTGTTGGAATTGGTAGAGGCAAGTATGGGTTCATTTTTTTTTTTTATTGAAGTGCAATGGGAGGTGATAGGATGGTTTTTAAGAGTCTTGGAAAAAACCCTTTAATTGTAAGGTGCTTATGGAGACAGATTCATACCCTCCATGGGAGTGGAAGAAGAGCCAAATCTCAGGTGGGATTTCCCTCCCCATAGACCCCACAGAAGCTTCAAGGGCTAATCCTAGACACTTTTTATAACATTATTATATTATTTAATAAACTGTCTGCAAAAGTATCTACAGCTTATAGAACATACTTTATAAAAACAAAATGCAAACATAAAAGATATGGTAAAAGGGTGCGAGAAAAATGGAGTGTAATCCAAAATTGTTGAGACTGAGGGGTCAAGTGACATATACAACAATTGTTGAGCACAACGATACTGTTACTTATTAGGGTATGTTCACACGATGTATTGCGGCACGCATGTCACTTATCTCCCCGCTTGTACAATACGATTGTATTGTACGCGCGGGGGGATGAGGAAGTAATCCATAGTTCTCTATGAGAGCTATGGATTACCGTAATTATGGGGCGCATTTCCCCACGTATTAAGCACAGTATGCAGCTAAATTTGTCCCAAAATAAGCCGTGTGAACATACCTTAAGTCTTAGAGAAATGCGTCAGGGTGATATTCAGTAGGGTGAAATACACTTTTGCATCCCAGACCATTTTCTTGAATAATTATAAAGCCATCATAAGCCGTTATATCAGCATTGGCCCTTTTCTTGAACATCAGGACCGACATTAACTCAATATCCTCTTAATTTATTGATCATTTCTGCTAGAGAACATACAAAAATATATTGCTTCTCACTGAACTATTGCATGACAAAGTGTAGCTTCACCAAAAAGACTTTTCCCATCTGAACATCCTCTGTCCTCACATCCTATTGAAATATAAGGACCTAATAGGGATGGGGGATCCCTTACTTTTATCCGATCCGGAGTACAGCTTTACTCTAAATAGGTGTTGTCTAGTTAGCCCTTATAATCTAGAAAAAGTCCTATAACAACCAGATTTAGAACCTGGAATTGAGCACCACTAGCAGAAGAAGAAAAAAATCTAATGAATTAAAAAAAATCTTTTGATTTGTTTTTATAAATTTTTTAGCACCTTTTTCATTTTGTTGTTGGTGTGGCAGTATAAGGTCTTTTAAAATGTTTTTTTTTTTTTTTCAGGTCGCATGGTAGTTTTAACTGGTACTATTTTGGGATAATTTTTAACCAGGGCTTGGAGCCGTGGATCAGGGGTCGGAGTAGTCCCTAAAAGTTGACCGACTCCCCACTCCCAAAATATATAATAAGTTGGTCCAGTTAGTTCGATTTCAGTGCAAAGAGCAAGATGGGTGTGGCCAGTGTTACTGCTCCCTTTCTTCAGCATCAAAATAAGGAAATGTAATTGATGACATGGGGGCAGGCACAAAGCGCTTGCCCCGGGGAAAAGATTCTGCTCCCATGGCAAACAAATTTCAGCAACATTTTTCACCTGCTTTCAAGAAGTAGAAAGTTTTAACCTTTTATTAACACTGACTGTGGCTGAGCAATTCCTTTATACCCTGACATTGTTAGAGATTTGCCTCGTGGTCACCGCTTTGCCCCCAAATTTAGTGTAAAGGCTGTTTCTTTAGCCTGGAAATAATGACTCAGATGTGAGGTCATATATGCAGGATCTGATGGAGGCAATACTTTTTCCCTCAGAAACAATTCAGATAGACTCCAGTATATGTTTCTGCAGTGTTTTTGCATATTTAAAAATTTTTTGGTGGCTAAAAGTCGTATCCAAAAAAATGATTTACACTGACAAGCAAAAAGAACAATTTTTTAAACTTGTGACTTTCAAGCTCCATATCTCTCCATCCACTAAAAAGTTTTGCACATGGGGCTACTTGTAATTTTATATACAGTCATCTTATCTATCTTACATAAAAAAACATAAATTTGACTTTTTCAAGTATTTGCATCTGCTTATTTCTGCAGATTTACTTTTTGCATTGTTTTACTGTTTTGCTCCTAAAAATCAAAATGTTAATTTTTATTATTGTAAGTATTTGGGAAATCCACCTTTTGGTTTTCAAATACTTGCCTGATCCTTCCTGGGCTCTGGATCAGATTCAAGCAGGTCTTGACTAAAATCTGATTTTCCCCGGTCTCTTCCACACAATTCCCAATGTTGTGCCGACTGGATTTGGATACAAATACAGCTTTTTCTTCATCTCTACCCACAAGTTTAAAAGTTTAAAAGATCAAAACATTGTTACCCTTTTGCTTGTCAGGTCGGTTCTACCTAAATAGCTTGATTATTGTATCTCAAGGTGATAAACAGCCTGGTGTTATCATTTTACTATAGTAAAGTTATCACTTAAACATGCGCCATGTATGAGGTAGTCAGAGTCAGGAGTCGTAGGTTTGGGAAATTGAGGAGTCGGAGTAGGGGCTTTGGCTTGCCGACTTCACAGCCCCGATTATAACGTATTCATTTTTTAGAATTCATTTCTAGGGCAATAAGTAAACCTTGGTACAATTAGAGAGGCGACAATAAGTATATTCTTTTATGGGTGAACTATTTTGTAAAAAACAAACAACTTTAATAGGAAAAATGGTTTATTTTGTATTTATTTGAGGGGTGGAGGAGACTTTCTCGGACCTTTTTACTGTCCAACTAAGGGAGCTGAAGCAGGGATTGCTTGTATACTTGCTTAGTATTCCACAGCAATGTTGTTGGTCATTGTTACACTGACAGGCAACCTATTAGACCATGCCTTTGGCATGGCTTAATAAGCAGAGGCCTGTGGCAGACCTGGGGGCCTTTCTCAGGGCCCCAGCCTCCATGGTAATCTTAGATGTTGCCATGGAGGCACCTTAGATGTTCACCATGCTATCTAAGGGCTTAAATGGCCCAACATCAGAGGACATCAATCACTCCTGGGCTGCTGATGTTAACTTCTAAGGCACAGCTTATGTGCCTGTGTGATCAATATGACATACACAAATGGCACAGTGCCCTATCTCAAGAAGTACTTTATCTTGCGACAAGTGGTATGTACCATGCCAAGAAAAAGAAAAAGCACTGGGCTACTGATCAATTTCATTTGGGAAATTCATATTGTGGGAAAGATCTATTCATGTATACCCCAATTCTTGACACAGTCAAATTAGCTGGTGGCCTAAACATGTATGGGTAGCTTAAAATTTGTAAGCATCCAATAATTTCATAAGTGAACATTATCATAACATGCAGCAATATAAATTGGGCATGTTTAAATCTGTCATGTCCGATCCTCTTCACTCTCCCTACATTTATGACTGGGACAAACATACATATTAGATCCTTCCCAAATCTGTTTAATGCCAGATTTAGGAATTATAAACAGCAGCAATGCCAACGCTTGACAGTCTACCACGTTAAGAAACATTTTGACCTTGTGAACTGGACATATTTTGGCAGATAATTAGAAGCCCCATTCCCTGCAAATTAAAGCTACAACTTTTCACGGTAGTCTGTTGACAGCTGAAACATGTTCAGGTGGTAGTACTGATGCTTGGACTTCCTACTGGGAAAGGGGAGTAAGAGCTGCTTCATTCAGGGTCTGTAATCAGATTTATTCACTGTTAATACACACACTAAAACATGGATTTTCTTTAAACTGCTAATTTTGAGTAGGCCTCAAAAAAATCCAAAAAATATAAAAGGCTTTGTATCAAGTGGAACCCAACTGCTTGTTTGAGCAAGTGACAGAAGGATAGTAGCCTAGTAACTAGTACCAACTAGCAAAAATTGTAGATTTAGAAACCCCAAACTACAAAAGAACTGGAAAAGAGTTTAGATAACTCCTACCTAAAACCTAATATCTTTGCAGAGGTCATACAACAGCCAGCCTAGGAGATGTGCGCTATTTGGCAAGTCCTAAGCTTTTCAGGCAGGCAGTCATACAGCAGGGGCCCTTTGTAAATTATTTTATATATCTATCTATATAACTATATATACTATCTTAGATATCTATATATATCATATACTATATCATATATATATACATATATATATATATTATATATTTTATATAAAAATATATATATAGGCCCCTGCTGTATAACTACCTGTATAACCTCATCTGTAGGAGCTTCGGAGACCAGCACATATACAGTAGTGCATCACGAAGGAACAGCTGAGCAAGATCTACTAATGCGCATGCACTGGTTTCTGAGACTACTGGCACTTATTGCCGACATTGAGTGCAGGGCCGAACTAAGTGATTTTGCATGCCATATACAGTCCTTGAGCCAGGCATTCTCCACCCCTATGATATAGAAAGCCGATCCCATACCTGCATTATTTAAGTCCTCTATGATTGATGTAATATATTCTCACTGATGTCCAAGAGACATACTTTGTGGTCCTTACACTTACTACTGAGCCCTAACTAAGTTCTATTACAAACTTTTATTGTGCATTTAATTTTTACATTTAGCTACCAATAAATACTTGGCTCCTAAAATCCAGGGGATATGCTTTACTTTTTGTAGTATGAGTAACAATATAATAAATAGTAGAAGGAGACATCTGCCCATCAAGCAGAATTACTACCACAAATCACAGACACTGGTTCTGTACAAATAAAAAGGAGAGAAATAAAACTGTAAAAAGATTGTCATGTACAATTGTCAAGAAAAGCAAGGATAATTTCAGTTATGGTTAAAATAAACTAAAATCCTAAAACATAAGGCACTACTATGCAATGCTGACCCTGTGACATATATGTTACAAATCATACAGGTTTTATGTAACAGTTCTATGACTTCTTTGCCCAATTCAGACCCCTTAAGTGCATCCCCCAAGGCTATCAAAGTTGTGTATCTTTGGCACGCACTGGGTTGGACACCGGATGTGGATATAGTATGGATCAAGAAATTAAAATAAAATCTATATTATCACTACTGTGTCTGTCCCCAACTGCTTCATGTATACCCAACCAATGCGAGAGTTGCAAAGTACCATATCTGACTAGTTCAACAATCGGAAAATCCAAAAGGCCAAATAAGCCAATGCCGGCTGTGTTTGGTGCATTAAAGTCATGTTAATGGAGTTTTTAAAAACCATACTGAAGAAGAGACAGTGGTCTCGGCCGTTTGAACGCTCCTTTTGGTTCTGCTGTCTCCACAACGAAAATTTTAAAACTAAAACCCTGTTTCTGAAATGGGTTTCCAAAAATTATTCGGGGAAAGTAAAGGAAAAAGGTTTTTTGGGACCATCCCCCCTGTAAAAAAAGTCCAACTGATAAAAAAATTAAATATCCAGAATCCCCAATGTTTGACTTTGTAAAGTTTTCATATGGAAACCCTTTCTCCCTTTTTTAAAAGGTTTCTTCCAAAGGTTGCTTTTTTTGTTTTGAAGTAAAAAAAAAAAAAGTAAAAAAACATCTGTTTTTAATTAACCCAATTTCCACCTGGTTTAAATTTTGGGAGGGTACATTTTTCCAATTGAAGGCAATTTTAGTTAGGAAAATCTAATTTCCTTTTAAAAATTTTGGTTATGCTTGTGGGCCAAATTGGGTTAAAAAAAAAGTTTAAAAATTATTACCCCGCCCTCCCCCGGCCCCCCGATTTTTGTTCTTTCAAATTTTAGTAAAGAACAAGATTAAAAAAAAAAAACATTTCCCCCAAAAAATAAAATTAGGTTTTACCAAAAAAAAATATTAACATGGAAAAATAAAACCAAAAACTGGTTTGTTGCATTAAAGCAAACGATTTAAAAACCATTGAAAAGAAAAACATTCTTTTTTTTTGCCATTTTTTCCCAAAAAAGCCATCAAGAATCCTTAGTACCCAAAAAATTCCAAAACAAAAAACTGCAGAAAAAAAAAGTCCCAAAAAATCGACAACAGAAAAACAAAAATTTTACAGGTTTTGGGAAAAAAAAGGAACAAACTAAAGTTTTTTAAAAAGATTTTGTGTGCAAAAGTAAAAAATTAAATTTTTTAAATTCTAATGACCCAAAAAAAAAATTTTCCCATTATTTACCCATGAAAATTGTTTTAAGTGAAAAAAATTATTGGGAAAAAGGGATGTTTTTTTTTTCTTTAATCCTCATGAAAAGATTAAAAAAAAATAATCAATTAATGGGGGCCTTTAAAAAAAGAAAATATGGTCTCCCCAAAAAAAATCCCCCCGCAAAATTTGGTATGTAAAAAAAAAAAAATTAAAAAAATAAATTTTTTTAATAAATTTTTTAATTTTTATGTATGTATTATATATATATATTATTTTTAAAAAATTTAGGTGTTAAATCTATGTGTGAAAAAAATTTTATATATATCTATGGGTTATTTTTTGTTTTTATAATACTAATGTTAAAAAATTTTTTTATTTTTTATAAAAAATCTATTTTTATATATAATCTTTTACATATGGTTGTTTAAATACAACAAAGGTTAAATTAATTATTTTTATTTTTATAAAAAAAAAATCATATTTGTTTTAAACATAAAATCTATATTTGTGTTTTAAAAAAATCTCATGGTTTGAATTTAATAAAAAAAATAAAAATTTTAAAAAAACCTAATGTTTAAAATTAAAAATAAATTTTGTTGTGAATAAAAAATTAAAAAAATTTCCAAATGGGGGTTTTTAAAAAAATTTATATATTTAATGTGTGTGATTAATAAAAATATATATAATCTTTTTTTTTAAAATTAAAAAATTTTATAAAATATCATATATATAATAAAACATAGGTTTAAAAATAAAAATACTATATGGTTTTATAAAAAAAAAAAAAAAAAATTTTATATAAATTATATATAAAATATATTAAAATTTTATATATTATATATATTTATATTTAAAAATAATATATCCCTCCCCGGGCCACTTTATTGGGTCCCCCCCTGCTTTAACGGGGGACCCCCTTTTGCCTTCAGAACCTCAATTCTTCGGGCTAGTTTCCAAAAGGTTTGCAACATGCTCAATTGGTCCCAAAAGGGCCCAAAGAGTCCCAAAGAAAATATTTCCCCACACCAGACACCACCACCACCAGCCTAAAAACCTTTGATACAAGGCAGATGATCCAGCTTTCATGTTGTTGACCAAATTTTGACCCACCATCCAATGGCACAAAAATCGAGACTCATCAGACCACAACGTTTTTCCAATCTTCTATGTCCAAATTTTTTTTTTCCGATGAGCTTTGGCAAATTGGGGCCAGTTTCCTTTCTTAGCAAAAGGAGGGGCCCCCGGTGGGGGTTTCTGCTCTGTCCCATCTGCCTCAAAGTTCCCCGTACTGTGGTTCGGATGCTTTTCTCCCTACCTTGGTTTAAACGGGGGGCTATTGATCACTGTTCCCTTTTCTATCAGCTCAAAACCAGTCTGCCCTTTCCCCCCCTTGCCCTCTGGCTCAAAAAGGGCATTTCCGCCCACGGGACTGCCGCTCCTGGATGTTTTTTCTTTTTGGCCCATTCTCTGAAAACCCTAGAGAGGTTGTGCTAAAAAATCCAGGAGATCAGCAGTTCCCTGAAATACTCAGCCCCAGCCCTTCGGGCCCAAACCATCCACGTTCAAAGGCACTCAAACACTTTTTCCCACTGACCCTTTGAACGCAGGAAAATTTTTACAGTCTAATGAAAAAAAGGGCCGGTTGGGGGGGTTTTTTTTGGAAAAGGTTAAGGGATTAAAAAAAATTTTAAAAAAATTTTTTTATTTAATAAAAAAAAATAAATAAATATAAATAAAAAAAAAAAACTAATATATAAAATTTTTATTTTATATTATTTTTTTAAAAAATATAAATATAATAATTTAATTTTTATAAAAATTAATTTGGGGGGTTTTAATTTTAAAATATTAAAAATTTAATAAAATATTATTATTTTTTTATATACCACCTTTTTTAAAAATTTAAAAATTTTAAAAAAAAAGTTTTTAATATTTGTGTTTGTTTTTAAAAAAGGGGGAAAAATTTTTTCCCCTTTCATTGTTTTAAAATTTTTTTTTTAGTTAATTAATTCTTTAAAAACCCATTCAAATACCCCATTTGGTATTTTAAAAAAAAATTTAAAAAAAAAATTTCCCTTTTTTTAATTGTTTTAAAATTTTTTTATTAAAAAATAATTCCCAAATCTTTTTAAATCTTATTTTTTCTTTTTAATAATCCAAAATTAAATTTAATAATTAACTTATTAACAAAAAAAAAATCAATAAAAATTTTCATTTTAATTTTTTCTTTTTTTTTTAAATATTTTTTTCAACGCCATTTAAATTTTTTAACTTAAAAAGTGGAAAATAATTTTTCCGGATTAAATGGGTTTTTTTTCCCAAAAAATTGATTGGGTAAAAAAATTTGACCGGGGAAAAGTATGGGAAAAAAAATGAATTTAAAATTAGGATTTTTTGCAAAAAACCCTTTTGTCCTTTTGTTTTAATCACCCCCCTAAGGTTTTTAATTTTTAAAAAAAAACATTAAATTTTAGGCGCCAGGGGCCCGGGGCCCCTTGTTTTCCCCTTTTTTTTTGGGGTTGGATTAGAACAATTTTTGCCTTCAAAGTGAGGATTTTGGGGCGGGGTCCGCTTTTTGGAATTCCAAACCCCCCGAACCCCCCTTTCCCTTTTTTTTACATTTTTTAAAACTCGAAAGGAAATTAAAAAATTTCCTTTTGGGTTCTTTCCCCGGAAAACCCCCCCTAGGAATCCCAAATTTTACATGGAAAAGTTTTTCTTTAAGCTGTTTTTTTGGGGCATGTGTTTTTTGCCCCCTCAAACTTTTTTTCCACAGTCCCCCAAACCTTTTAAAAAAAGCCCTTTTAAAAAAGGTTTTGAAAGGGAACTTTTTGCTGTTTCAAAAAAGGCTTTTTGAAAAAAAAAGTTTTTGGAAATTTGTATGTTGAATGAGTAAATTAAAAAATATTTTTTGGGGTGGTTGGTGGTTTTTTTGGGTTTAAAATTTTTTTTTTTTTTTTTTTTTGGGAATTTGGGGTTAAAAAATTTGTGGGTTTTTTTTTATATTTTAAGTGAATGGGTTTAAATTTAAAATTTTTGTATTTTAAAATTGGTTGAAAATTTTTTTTAATATTTGGGTTTTTTAAAAATTTTTTTAAAGGGTTAATATAAAAATTGAATTGGTTTTTAAAAATTTTTATATTTAATGGTTGAATTAAAAGTATTAAAAAAATGTTGTGTTAAAATTTTGAAAAAAAATTTTTGGGTATTAAAAAAATAAAATATTAAAAATTTTTGAATAAAATTTTTTATAAAATTAATTTTTTGTGTAAATTAAAAAATATGAAATTTATGTTTTTTTATAATAAAATTAAGGTGTTTAAAATAAAAATTTTTTAAAAAAAAATTAAATTTTGGGGGGAATTTTTTAAAATATTTTAAAAAAAAAAAAAAAAAAAAAAAAAATATAATAATTCCCTTAAAAACAAAAAATTACTTCATTTTTTTAGGGGGAAAAAAAAACCTTTCTATTTTTGGAATATAATTATAATCCCCCCAAATGGGAATTTTTCATTTTTAACAAAAATAATTGGGAAAAACCCCATAATAATTTAAAAAAAAATATATTATTTTTATTTTTAAAAATTTACCAATTTAAACAAAAAATTTTTTTTTTAAAAAAATCATTTTAATACTTTCCCAAAAAGGCTTTAAGGGGCGAACTAGTTTAAGGTAACCAAAAACATCCAAAAAAAGGAAAAATTTGGCCCGGGGAAAAAAAAAAAAACTTTGGTAAAAAAAGGGGATTTTCCAAAAAATCCCAGGCCCCGGATCGCTTTTTTCCGGTTAAAAGGGGGTTTAATTTTTTTTTTCCCGCCTTCTGTGACCCACAAGGGGCCCCCCGCCCCCCCCCGGCACCAAAAAAAAGTCGTTTTTTTAAAGGTTATAGCTCAAAAAGCTGGGGTTTTTAAAATATTTTTCCAATAGGGGGGGTTTTAAAATTAGGAAAAATGGAAAAATTTTTTTTTTTAATCCCCAAAGGGGTTTTCTTTTTTTAATTTTTTAAGGAAAAACTAAGATACAGAGGGGGGGAAAAAAATCCCGGGGGGAAAAAGCAGAGGGTTTATTTATAGGGGGAAAAAAATTTGGGGGGGGGGGAAATTTGGGGTTTTTGAAGGGGCCCCTTTCATGGTATTCCCGGGGGGGGGGGAAAATTGGTTTAAAAAAGCGTAAAAAAATTTACAATTTTTTAAAATGGAAAGGGAAAAATTTTTTTTTTTAATTTAATTTCCCCAAAATTTTTTATGCAAAATTTTTAAAAATTTTTATGACAGGGGGGTATTATTAATTTTTTTCCCCTTTTCCCCCTTAGGTTTCCTTTTTAACCCCCGGGGCCCCCCCCCGGTTGGGCCTTTTTTTTGGGGCATTAATTTTATTGGGGTTTTTCCGAAAAAACATATAACTTTTAAATTTTAGGGGTTTAAAATAGGTTTTTGGGGCCAAAATTCTAAGGGTTTTTGCAAAGTAATATCTTTAAATTCCGAAGCTTATCTGAATTTTAAAAAGGGGGTTTTTCATTGATAGTCCCGGGTTTCACTTTGAATTCAGGGGCGTGTCTACTGGCTTCTACTAGGCTGCAGTAGAAGCCAGGTCTGTAGCTAAAGCAACCAGCACTGGCAGACTATCAGGAGGGATCCAACAGGTCTGTAGCTATAGTGACCACAGGAGCTGATGCAGCCCATACTAGAGGGGAAATATCAGAATAGGTAGGACACTGTTAATGGACATATATTGCAAAGTGACTTGTTTTTGCAAGATCTTTAACAAAAAGCAATCCTTGTAGTGAGACAACCCCTTTAATATAGGTTAAAGATTGCAATATGCAAGACTGTGGTTCATGCTGTGGCAAATATTTATTCCTGTTAGGGAAATTTCTGATTAGTTTAAAAAAGTAAAGTTAAACTATTCCACACACTTTCAGTTTCCTAAATTGTGTGGAAAAGTGTTGTGAGCACTTAATTGTGCTCATAGTTTGCAAGACTATAAACATGGCTATAGAATGCTGCGGTTTTGTCATGTTTTTTGGCACAGTTTTCCTGTTGCATTAGTGAAACTACCTTTATTAGAATCAACCTACCTTCAATTTCCTAAATTGTTTGGAAAAGTGTCACAGGCGAGTAGTCAATTATTGTGCTTAAATTCCTGCAGACTACAAACACAATAATTGTTTACTCAATTGCAACACCTTTCCAAACAATTAAGGAAATGGAAGATAGCTTGCTGGTAATAAAGGCAGTCTCACAGCTGTGCAGTACAGCAACATAAAAACCGCACCATGTGAAAGCATCCTAATGCTGCTATTCGGGGATGAGGATCGCCATTAGGGTCTGGGAAGTTCAGGATCAAGTCAGATGCTCTGTGCAGTGCAACGTCTATGAGAGGGGAGATTTAATTCTACTTTATAACAGTATAGCACTAAGTATCCTGCCATACACAATGCCTAAGACTATTCTTTACATTGACAGCTTACAGCACCACATGCTGCCACTGATAATGGACTATAGAATTTGGCCCACCAGCTGCTGACTTTCCCCCTTAAATCTTATTAGAAAAAAGTGTCTATTTTCTTATGCCCTAGAAACAGTGCCACTAGTTACCTTTAGCTGTGTCAGGTATGGTAGCTCAGCTCCATTCACTTGCATGAATCTGATAATATTAGATGCAGCTCAACAGTGGGATGGAATTTGGGTGTAAAAAAAAAAAAAAAACCAAAAAAAACACTTTTCCATGCTATTAAAAGAACACCCTTTTGTAAAAAAATTTATCTTTTTACTAAGATCTGGAGGTGTAAAAAAGGGTGTGCAATATTCGATTGATTTTTTGTGATTTTTTTTTGCCAAGTCCTTTGGCCCATTTTCTGGAAGGCCAGAGATGAAAAGGAATGCCATAAGAGGATTATTTAGGAAAAGGGTGAAAAGGCTCCCACGTTGAGAGTGATCTGTAAATGAAGGAACAAGGTCAAAAACTTTACTTTTGAATTGGAAAAAAAATGGCATTAGGGCATTTCCTACAAATCTCAAAAGTGGCTTTAAAGAGGCACTCCAACATCGCTTATAATTACAGAATATTGTAAAGGCTCTCCTGTATTCCTTGTGTATACCAATTTAAAGGGGTTGCCTCACTACAAAGAATAGCTTTCAAAATGTAGGGAACACTAAATGAAGAACTTTTCCAAATATATTGCTTTGTTCATCTTTTTTTGTTAGGGCTAAAGTGTTTTATCACCTTTAGGGGTCTCAGGTTTCCCAAAGTGACAGATGTGTACTCCTTTTCCCCTCTGTTTGTTTTTGATTTTCAGGGGAGTGACTTTATCAAGGTTGCGGGGGGGCAGTGTGAGAGCTTGTGTTTTATCTGATCTTTCAGACAAAAGACAGTAATTACTCATTTTAATTAGCTCCGTTTCCTGTCCTGGTTTAAAGGCAATTTAGCTAATTGTTTTTAAAAAAAAATAAAAAGGGGGTTAATTAAAATCATTGCTTTAAAAACATCGCCGGGGGGTTTTTTTGCATCCGAAATTTGGGGGACAATCCCGTTTTGGGTGGCCCCCCAAAATTGGCTTATTTTCTCCATTGAGGTGATTCCACTAATTTGCCCCACATCCATGCCGTTTGACACCCAGGGAGCAAGTTTATCACACGTACTTGCTCTGCTTAAATTAATTGGAAAAAAAATCTTAGGGCCCGAAACATAGAAAATGTTAAAAAAAACTAGACTAAAATAATTTTTTTTCTTCCTTAAAAATTAAAACCATTAGTGTCATGCTTCCCAAATATATATATTCAATTTTAAGCTGAATTTTTGGGGTAGAAAGTGATTTGTATTTAGTCTGAGAAAAAGTAATGCTTTATCAGTCAATTCATATAAGAAATAGACTCGCATTACCCAATAAATATAGTCTCAAGATATTGATTCTTCGGTGCATTAAAACCCGACATATATCTTTGGGGAAAAATCCTCTTTCCCAGGATCAGGTTGATACCTTGGTTTATTTAAGTGTGAACTATCAATTTCTGGAACTACACTCACCGGGCCACTTTATTAGGTACCCTGTCCAAAGCCGTTAACACTTTATTTCTAATCAGCCAATCAAAGGCGGCAATCAGTGCTTTAGGCATGTAGACTGGTCAAGACAAAACTTCTGCAGTTAAAAAAGGATCAGTATGGGGAAGAAAGGGGATTGAGTGCTTTGAAGTGGCATGGTTGTTGGGGGCCCGAAAGGGCTGGTTGAGTATTTTGAAATGCTGTCTCCCGGGGGTTTTTAGCACAACCATCTCTAGGGTTTACAGAGATTTGGGCCCAAAAAAAAAAAAAATCCCGTGAGCGGGGTCCTGTGGGGGAAAGCCTTGTTTATGCCAGAGGTCAAAGGGAAGGGGGGGGTTCGAGTGAAGAAAGGCAACGTGATCAAATACCCCCCGTTACAACCCAAAGGGAGGCAGAAGGCATTCCCGAAGCACAGTACGGCGACTTTGAGGAGAGGGTACAGCGCAGAAGACCACAGGGTGCCATCCTTTCAGCTAAGAACGGGGAAATGAGGCTCCAATTTGCCCCAAAATCATCGAAATTTACAGTAGAAAAATTGGAAAAAAGTTTTTCCCCGGTCTGATGGTTGTTTCTGCTGGACATTCGGATGGTTGGGTCGAATTTGGCTTTAAAAAAAATGAAAAACATGGATCCATCCCGCTTGTATCAACGGTTAGGTGGTGGGGGTGGTGTCATGGTGTGGGGAATATTTTCTTTGGTACTCTTGGGCCCCTTTGGTACCAATTGAGTGTTACAACCTTGTGGAAATTTTTGCAGAAGTTTTGGCAGTTCTGGGCAAAGGGGGCCAAGTTATGATGGTGTATAATAAAGGGGGGCGGGGTTTGGTGTTTTTTAAATATTATATTAAAACTCAAATAATATTAATTAATTACTTTATTTTTATAATTTTTATTTCCTTAATAAATTTTTTTATAATTACTTTATTTTAATCTCTTTTTTATTATTTCTTCATATTAATTTATAATTATATTTTTAAATTTTGATATTTTATAAATTTTCCATAAAAAATTTTTTTAATACTTTTAATATTTTTCTACATTTTTTTAATATTTTTTTAATTATTTCTTATTAAATTTTATTTTATATATTATTTTTAAAATAAATTTATTTTAAAAAATTTATATTTTTAATATATTTTTATATTTTAAATTATTTTTACTAAAATTTTATTAAAATTTATTATTAAATTTCATAATTCTATTTTTATAAAAATTAAAATTTTTAAATATTAAATTATTTTTATCTAATTATCTTTATACTTATTAATTTAATTTTTGTTTCTATTATTCTTTATTTTTTTCATAAATTTTTATTTAAAACATTTTTTAAATAATTTTATATACTTTATTTTTTTTTAAATTTTTTTTTTATTCCATTATATTTTTTAATATAAATTCTATTATTAATTTATATTATTTAAAAATTTTTAATCTTTTAAAATTTTTTTTTTAATATTTTTTTTACCTAAAATATATATAATATTTTTAAAAATTATTTTTATATATACCTCTATATTTTTTTTTTATATTTTTACAAATTATACCACTTTTTTAAAATATTATTTATATTTTTTTTTTTACTTTAATATAAATTTTCCTAATTTTTTTTATATATATATATTTATTTTTATTTATATATATTTATACTACTATACTTTATATATATAATATAAAATTTTATCATATACATAACTTTTTATAAATTAAACCTATATTATTTAATTACATATATAATATACATAACAATTTTATATATACATATAATATTATTATAAATTTTACATTTACATTATATTTACAATTTTTAATTTAATTTATAACATATTTTATATATATAATATACAATATTATTATATACATTTTATAAAAATTTATTTTTTATATATATATTTTATTATTATATAATATATATAAAAATATATATATAAAAAAATGTAATAACTAGAAAGTGAATATTTTTTAAGCAGTGCTTAACTTTTTCGATGGTTATCCTGATGTTTCCCCCCTTTTATTTTTGGGGGATTTTAATCTGACGGGGGAACCACATTGGGAAAATTATCAGCAAATAATGTTCTAATACCCCTTTAGCATTGACTCCATTTGCCCACTTGTCTAGAATAAAAATGGCTTTGGGTAATGCGGCTATGTCAAATGGGAATTTAAAATGGTATCTTACACAGTCAATTTTGTCATTGCCAAAATTTTGATACAGAGTAAAGTTTTTGATTTGCCATGGGAAAAATGGGGGTGGTGGAGTTTTTAAAGCTCAAAGCTACTCCAAAGGGGGAAAAGTTTAAAATTTAATAGACTTGGGAAATTCTTTAGATGAATGTGGACTCCCCTCCGATCGGATTTGTTTGGGACACTTGAAGGCTACCCCGGGGGGCTGGTGGAAATTGAACCATGAAGATTAAAAGGGGGCGCTGAAAAAAAAAAAAATAAAAAAAAACTATCTTTGAGCAAGTAAATGCTGCTGAGGATCGACTCTCTTTGCTCCGCACTCCACAAGCCGGGGAGGAACTGCGTAAGGCACATGATATGCTGAACACATTGCTATTAGAATCTGCTGAAAATAATCGATTTTTTAAAAAGCAAACTTATTTTGGCTGCTATCATTAATTCCCAGAGGGGCACCAGCTTTATACCAGCTCTACGACATGCCTCAGGCGCCTTAATGACAGAACCCTTTAATCTTTTGGGAATATTGGGGGATTTTCATAAATATTTATACACATCATGACTTGAGGTTTCCTCTTCTCAGATTCAACAGTATTTACGGGGTATAGATCATCAGAGCAGCGAGAGGCACTGGATGCTCTTCTACGTTTGGAGGAATTGCAGGTGGCAGTTAAGACTTTGGCAAATAATAAGTCACCAGGGTTGGATTGATTGCCTAGAGATACAGTGGGGAAAAAAGTATTTAGTCAGCCACCAATTGTGCAAGTTCTCCCACTTAAAAAGATGAGAGAGACCTGTAACTGACATCATAGGTAGATCTCAACTATGAGAGACAAAATGAGAAAACAAATCCACAAAATCACATTGTCTGATTTGGAAAGAATTAGCAAATTATGGTGGAAAATAAGTATTTGGTCAATAACAAAAGTTCATCTCAATACTTTGCTATATATCCTTTGTTAGCAATGACAGAGGTCAAACGTTTTCTGTAAGTCTTCACAGGGTTGGTACACACTGTTGCTGGTATGTTGGCCCATTCCTCCATGCAGATCTCCTCTAGAGCAAGGATGTTCTGGGTCTGTCACTGGGCAACACGGACTTTCAACTGCCTCCAAAGGTTTTCTAGGGGGTTGAGATCTGGAGACTGGCTAGGCCAATCCAGGACCTTGAAATGCTTCTTACAAAGAGACTCCTTCATTATCTTGATGGTGTGCTTAGGATCATTATCATGCTGAAAGACCCAGCCACGTTTCATCTTCAATGCCCTTGCTGATGGAAGGAGGTTTGCACTCAAAATCTCACGATACATGGCCCCATTCATTCTTTCATGTAAATGGATCAGTCGTCCTGGTCTCTTTCCAGAGAAACTGCTCCAAAGCATGATGTTGCCATCCCCATGCTTCACAGAAGATATGGTGTTCTTTGGATGCAACTCAGCATTCTCTCTCCTCCAAACACGGAGAGTTATCTTTCTACCAAACAGTTCTGCTTTAGTTTCATCTGACCATATGACATTCTCCCAATTCTCTTCTGGATCATCCAAATGCTCTCTAGCAAACTTCAGACGGGCCCAGACATGTACTGACTTAAGCAAGGGGACAAGTCTGGCACTGCAGGATTTGAGTATCTGGCGGCGTAGTGTGTTACTGATGGTAGCCTTTATGTTATGTTGATCCCAGCTCTCTGCAGGTCATTCACTAGGTCCCCTGTGTGGTTCTGGGATTTTTGCTCACCGTTCTTGTGATCATTTTGACCCCACGGGGTGAGATCTTGCATGGAGCCCCAGAATAAGGGAGATCATCATTGGTCTTGTATGCCTTCCATTTTCTAATTATTGCTCCCACAGTTGATTTCTTCACACCAAGCTGCTTGCCTATTGCAGATTCAGTCTTCCCAGCCTGGTGCAGGACTACAATTTTGTTTCTGGTGTCCTTCGACAGTTCTTTGGTCTTCACCATAGTGGAGTTTGGAGTGTGACTATTGTGGATGCTGGATTCCTTTCTAAAAGACTGCATGCTGAATACCGGACGGAATTGACGGTTGGTCCGTGCATCCAGGACATATTGGATACTACAAGAGCATAAGGGGTAAGCTGAAAACAAACAGTCTGTCTTTGGAGTGTGACTGTTTGAGGTTGTGGACAGGTATCTTTTATACTGATAAGTTCAAACAGGTGGCATTACTCCAGGTAATGAGTGGAGAACAGAGGAGCCTCTTGAAGAAGTTACAGGTCTGTGCGAGCCTAAAATCTTGCTTGTTTAGAAGTGACCAAATACTTATTTTCCACCATAATTTGCAAATAAATTCTTTCCAGATCAGACAATGTGATTTTCAGGATTTGTTTTCTCATTTTGTCTCTCCTAGTTGAGGTCTACCTATGATGGCGATTACAGGCCTCTCTCATCTTTTTAAGTGGGAGAACTTGCACAATAGTGTTATTAAAACCTGACATCCTGAGTCATACTGGCCCATCTCTCTAATCCCAGTGGATACCAAAATATTAGCTAAAGCGTTTGCTAACAGACTAACTGCGGTGGTATCAAATCTCATGCATCCTGATCAGGCGGGTTTTATACCACAGAGGAATACATCCGATAATTTACGGAGACTGTACCTGAACCTGCAGCTTCCTGTTGATAACGCTGGGGCTAGGTCGATTTGTTCTCTAGATGTTGCTAAAGCCTTTGATAGTGTGGAGTGGGAATTCTTATGGGCGGTTTTGCATAAATTGGTTTTTGGCCAAAAATTTATATCCTGGATTAAATTGTTTTATACGGATCCCAAGACTAAGGTGCAGTCCAATAATTTACAATCAGAGACGTTTGATTTTCGAAGGGGAACGAGTCAGGGATGCCCTTTGTCTCCATTGCTATTTGCCCTGGCAATTGAGCCGTTAGCAGCCCAGATTAGAGCAAACGCTCAAATAGAAGAATTTAAGTGATTGATTCTGGAAGACAAAATCGCCTAATACACGGATATATTGCTTTTTTGGCTAATACAGGCAGCACATTCCCAGAGGCAATAAATAACATTTAATGCTATTGTGACTACTCTGGGTTAAAAATTAATTGGGGGAAGTCTGTCATTATGCCAGTGGATGCTGTGGATCAATTTACTCTCCCCGGAGATATACCACTTCTAGTGTCCCATTCTTTCCGATACCTGGGTATAAATATTTCTGTGAATTTACAGGAATTTGGGCGATTGAATCTGGATTCATTGCTTGTTAAATTTAAAAATAAATCGGATGTCTGGCGTAAATTACCATTATCGATAGCAGTTAGATAAATCTGGTTAAAATTATTTGGATGCCCCAGTTGTTGTACCTCCTACATAACTCTCCAATCTGGCTCCCCCAGAGATTCTGTTTTAAAGTCAATACTATTTTTAGAACCTTTATTTGAGGCAGGACACATGCCCGGATAAAGCTAGAAACTCTGCAATTTGCAAAGGACGAGGAGGGGTTGGCAATTCCTAATGCAGCAGTTTACTTCTTGGCAGCACAACTGCAATATATTGGGATGGGGATAAGGACTTAAACTTGAAACTATTACGCCATTATTTTAATTCTCCTAATCTTTATGGTAAATTGGAGGCAATTTTTTTTTTTAGTGCACTCCAAAAAGTTTCCAACTTTATATTTGATGCATAAACTGTGGTGGAAATTACGTGTGGATTTTGGGCTTCAGGGATGCCGAGATTTGGAATAACCCCTGGTTGTCCAAACTTCTTGTGCTCCAGGGGTTTGAGTCATGGGCATCTAGGGGCCTTCACTAGGTCTCTCAATTGCTTACCGATGAGAGGGTGCTTAAAAGTTTTCAGCAATTGCAAATGGAATTTGCTTTACCGCATACACAGCTATACAAATACTTACAGCTTAGACTCTCTTATCATGCAGAAAAATCAGACACAATTCAATATAATGCCAATAGATAGGGTCAAAAACATCAAAACGGCGAAGGGACTAATATCCACTTTATATAAACATTTATTACCCTGATTTCCCTTTGTTGTTCCCCCATGTTGGGGGTATTGCTTGTTTGTATCTATTAATCTGAAAGCACTAATAAAAATAACGTTAAAAAAAAATAAACATTTATTCGCAAACTTTTTTTCTAAAAACTGGACAGGTTGATTTTACAGAAGTATGACTGACTTGCATTGTGTTGTGTGTATACATAGAGAACTATGGATTACACCTCCTCTCCCCACTTGTACAATATGATCGTATTTTTACGCACGGGGAGATAAGTTTCATATAATGCATGTTTATGGGGCCGGCGAGCTGCTGGCCCCCCCCGCGCAGCGGAAGTACACACCGCGAGTATTGCATGTCTATGGGTTAGGGGGGCTGCCGGCCTCTCCGCGCCGCGGGAGCACGCGTTGATCAGCGCGAGCTCCCGAGACACATGATGTACTGCAACGCGTACTGTATGTGCTGCAGTACATTATGTGAACATACCCTAAGAGCTCCCAGGAGTTATTTGGTTGATGATGTGAACTTTTAGGTAAAAAAAAAAAAAAAAAGTCCTTCACATAGCGAGGAGGGACACCAGCAAACAAGCTCTGGACTAGCAGTCAGGCTGGAATCACATGACCCAGTTGCACATAATTCGAAAGGTTTAAAATGTATTGATGCTACAATATTGCTGGGGAGTTAGCATCACATGGTTAATTATTAACATTTTTCTTTAAAAAGCCAGACCTCCAAATCCCCTATTTAGACAATGAGGCAAAAGAAAATTCTACCTTGCTGCAGCCATCACTAGGAGGAACTTATGAGGTTTTTTTGCATACATTTATAATTTCTACTCTACTATACATGTATGTATTACCAGAAATATTGCTCTATTGACCCTTTGTTGTCATGTAGATCAGGGGTCCCCAACCACCAGGCCAGGTAGCATGCTCTACCAGTCCGCGGGCCCGGGTTCCAAATGATGCCGCCTACCCATTGATGTTATAAAGTCCGGGCAGTCAGCATTTACTCTGCATGGCCGTTGTAACCGTCCCTGCTTTGCCAATCGCTTGTAGATACAGCGATCAATGAGCGCTGTACATACAGATCAGTGGCACAGTGTGTGTGATTCAGCGATGTCATCACACCCTCTGTGTTGCTGGATCTTGCTGGTCACCAGCTCCTGGAGGCAGGCAATCGAGGAGAGGTGAGTAACTTTTTTATTTTTGTATTAGCCTGAGTAGCTACAGGGGGCATGTATATAATAAGCTAGAGGGGGCCTACATATAATAAGCTACAGGGGGCATGTATATAATTACTACAGGGGACATGTATATGAGTAGCTACAGGAGGCATGAAACTACAGAGGCCATGTAATAGACCTACTCAATGAGGCCCACAGAGCTGATTATATATGTATATAATATACATATATGTCTAATGCTGACACACAGCGCTGAGCAATATACCTGCAGACTGATTGTCTGCGCTGTGGGTCAGCCGTATAGTCTAGACTGGGATATAATAGTGGTTACCCCATACTAGACCCCTAAATGATAGAGTATACACTTTGTGTTTTTTGTGTGTGTGATTCTAAACCTCCAACTCCTTCATAACCCCGCCTCCAATAACTCAACCCTCACTGGCCCATGGAAAAATGGTCTTGCATAGAAGTGGTCCCTGGTGGAAAAAAGGTTGGGGAACACTGATGTAGATGACCTGGACAACATTGCAGGAGGTGGGGGTCGCAACGCTTGGGTCTGTCCCTCTGCCTGCCCAGGAATGCCTCCCCCCTAAATAAGGTGGTACTGTGGGGTGGAGCTTACATAGGCCACATTCCTTCACGGGCCACATGTTATGCAGGCCTAACCTAGAGAATAGTTGGAGAAGTACTTTACGTCTATCTATATTACTTGTTCCAGACCATAATCCAAAACCGGAAGTTCCAGCGGGTAATAGTATCCACGATCTTTTATGGACTTATTGCATCTTCAATAATATTTCATTAAAGGGATACTACCATTAAAACATTTTTTTCACATTTTGAAATATGGGTGGTTGTTTTTTTTTCAATATCATTTTTTTAAAGTCTCCCTATGTATATGACTTCCTGGTTTGTCTCTCTGACTTCCCCTCTGTGAGCTCTTATAGCACAGCAGTAAGGAATGCTTGACTGTCCTCTCTCAGGCCCCCCCTTAGGGCTTGTTCCCAGGTTCAGGTTTTCACCCGGTTTTACAGATGGTTTTCAGCGGTCCCCACTGCACTGATTTTCCAGTGGTCCGAAAAACATTGAACATGTTCATTCTTCTGCCTGGTTTTCGGGCAGAACATGAACATGTCAATCTGAAGGGGGAGGGCTCGATCCGCAAACCGCGGACAAAAGCCGCCCCCCTGCGTGCCAGAAACGGAACAAATACCGGTTGGGATTTCCCAACCGGCATTTGTCCTGTACCGTGTTAACGGCCCCTTAGGGTCTGAGGACTGTGATTAGGCTGTAATCGTTACCAGCAGGACCTTGTAAGTGTGGCGAAACCCCCCCAACCCATCCCAGTGCAGAAAAAGATTAAAGGGGTTGTCTCACTACACTGATTCATCTAACCTCAGTCCTGTTTTCTCAATTTAATTTTTTAATTCAGGGGGCGTGTTTACTGGCTTCTACTGGCCTGCAGTGATGAGCTGCTGAGGACACCAGGTCTGTAGCTATAGCAACTAGAACTGACAGGCTATCAGGAGAGATCAAACAGGTCTGTAGCTATATCGACCTGAGGAGCTGATGCAAACCACACAAGAGGGGATATCTATGAATAGGTAGGACACGGTTAATGGACATATATTGCAGTGACTTGTTTTTGCAAGGTCTTTAACATAAAAAGCAATTTTTGTAGTGAGACAACCCCTTTAACTTATTATCCTTTCATGTATTGCTCGTCAGTCTAGTCTAATCTTTATCCAGACCTATCAAGAGAACAATATAGCAATTATTATTTCATTACCTACTATTTGAAAAAAATACATACAAATAAGCATTTCTGGAAGCACTAACAGTAAAAGAGATTAGTCAGGAGTTTTCTCTCTTTATCCTCACAGTTTGAGAAAGGCAAAATTTTATATGGCATTTGTAACTGCATAGGAGTGCCCTAAAAAAAAAAATCTAGTTCTAAAAAAATTTAGTTCCAGAAATATTGATGTTCACAAAAACATCCTTTTTTGACAGAAGCCTCCCTATAATGCGTAGTTAGAAGACTAAACTCTTAGGCTATGTCTACACAGCACAGGTTTTCCGTCGGATTTTTGGCTGTTTTAGCATTTTGAAAATGCAGAAAATCCAACGGTACACTGTGCTGCATAGACCGCAATGAAAAACCTGTGCTGTAGTCTATACAGCATGGATTTTTTACCACTGCGTTAATAATCTGGTGGAATATGTATATTCCGCCGGATTCTGCTCGGATTTGCAAATCAGAAAACAGACCACAGCTTTTACGCAAATCTGCGCCAAAAACCACTGTCCTGCAATGACAAAATGCTGTCAGTTTTGCAACGGTATTTTGTCATATGCGGTGTAGACCTAGCCTAAAAGAGAATCTGATAAAGAATGAATATTCTCTGCAAACACTGTAGGAGGTGGAGCTATCAAGGGAGACAAGCTCTTCTTGTCAGAGGTTTTCTTTAAAAGCAAAAAAAAACAGATGAGCCATGTTCCTGGCACGGTTTGTGTGTCTGGACAGAGGCCAGTGTGAATCATGGCTTGTTGAACACGCTGCTTATTTAAGGTCGCTAATCACAGAGACATCAGAGGAGTAAAGGAAGCCAATAATATTCATCTGAGTGCCACATAGACGGAAGTGTGAAATCACATGAGAGAGCCACCACCAGAAGCTGCTGGCTTTACACCCTCCAGCTCATGATAACCACTTTGTGAATGGGTTATTTTTACCCCTAAATATCTAGAAACCATTTACCAAATCATGGGAAGTGAAAATCTACCAGCTCTAGATGGATTTGGTAAGCTATGCAAGTGGGGTTTTTTGTGTGTGTTTTGGCTTGGTATCCAGCAGACAGATCACTTAAAAAACTCTCTCAGATTGAGGACATCTGGCTTCACATTGCTATACAGTATGTAGTATTCTAACGTGGATTTAATGCTGTATCTATTGATAAAAGTAGCACTTTAATGCAAAGGAACATGTTGCCGTGGACATGTTGGAAAATGTTAAATTTCTTTTTTTTCAACGTTGGAGTGGTGCGATTTTTTGTTGATGTGTAATAAATTTTTAATTTTTTATTTATATTTTATTTTTATATATAATATTTTATATTTATATATATATATATATTATAATCTCCTTTGCCCTTTGTTTGGCTTTTAATTTTTTTAAAATTTTAAAATTTGTACGTTTTGGAAGCTGAACCTTTTTCTATTTATTTTGTTTTGCATTTCCTTGTGGTTGGTTCCCCACAGGCCCTTTTTTGTTCCCCCTTTGGTGAAAGGGGGTGAGCTGGAAAATTTCTTTATTGTGATTTTTTTATATTATTTTTATATTTATTATATATATAATATATATTATATATATTACCACACACACACACACACATACATATTTTAAATGCAAAACCTTTATATTTTTTACTATACACACACCCCAACCCACGGGGGGCTAAAATTTAAAGTTTTCCCCCTGCCCCACTTCTTTTTTCCCAAGGCCGCTGAAACTGCACTTGTAAAAATTGATGTTTTTGGGTTTAATGTACCTATCTACCCGAATTGTTTAAGTTTTGTTTTTTAAAGGTGATGAAGTGGTGGGAGTTTGAAAAGGGGCCCCAAGGGGAATTTACAGGGGCGTCATCAATTTCCCTTTTTACTTGAAAGCCGCCCAAGGGGAAAAAGGGGAAGAGTTCGATGAGATGAAAGTTTTTTAAAATGGTGATGATTCCCCATATATGTTGTAGTAAAAAAACTGGTACAATTAAAATGGGGGTTGGACTTCGGGGGAAAAAAACAGTCAATTTTCCCGGGGTAAACCTTTCACTCTATTGATGAAAACCCCACCCAGAGTGGAGGTCGCCATTTGGAAAAATCGCTGCAAAACCCCTTGCCCCCCTGGGCCCCCCTTGTATATGTATATCGATATTTTTTTTTACACAAACTATTTTATTTTTTATATACATTATTATAAAATGTGTATGGTGAAAATTTTTTTGGGGTTTTGTTTTTTGATATTAGATGTTGTCCTTATAGGAAACCTGTCACAATGATCACGCTATCTGATTGCCAGCAAACATGTTAGGGTTTTGTTCACATGGCATCTTGCAGCCTGTTTGTTTTAAGCCGCAAGACGCTGTGCGTTTTGAAAAATATGCTGATTTTGTGTTCTTCCAAAAACGGGAGAGAGGGTCGGCCCCCAGCCAGCCATTTTTCAATTTCAGGGGGGAAAACAGTGGTAATCAAGGGGCTCTATGAGAGCATGTTTACCCTAAAATTTCCAAGGGGTATTTCGGGGGCATTGCGTGCCCAAAGGAAAAAAGGCCCTGTTGAGTCCGTGTGAACATATTCATTAGATGCGTGTTTTGTTTTGTCTTTTCGGGACCTTTAAAAGGGGCCCCAAAAAAGCATTTAACCCAAAAAGGGGGAAAGGTTTAAAAAACGCATCAGCATTTAGGGCAAGTGATCGCCCCCCAAAAACAAGTTTAAAATTTCGTCCCTTTGATCCCTTCCAAGAACTGACAAAGTCAATTTTTGATCCCAAAAAGCGAAGGCGCTTATTTTAAAAATATAG